>JARHVA010002635.1:2297500-2446161 GCA_037957365.1 Torreya grandis
CTATATGATGTCTAATGACCTTCAAATACTCATCTTCCTTGCTCAACTTACATCTTATGATTATGGGTGTACTAACTACCTTGCAATATTCTATCTCAAACTTCTTAAACATCTCTCTTATGTATTTGGCTTGTGAGATGAATATCCTTTTTTAAGATTAAGTAATTTGGAAACCCAAGAAATAATGATAGTTATTTGAGCATGGACATCTCAAACTCTTGCTTCATTACCTATGCAAAGGATTTGGTCATGTTCTCATTGTTTCCACAAAAGATGATTTTGTCCACATAGGCAACTATAATCAATTAATGGCCATCTTATATCTTTATATATAAATTACTATCTACAACTCCTCTTTTGAATCCTTGATCCAATATATACTTGTCCAATCTAGCATACCAAGCTCTAGGATCTTATTTTAGCCATAGAGAGCCTTTTTCAACTTGTAAACATAATCTTTGTCATCTACTAGTGAGAACCCTTCAAGTTTCTCAATGTACACTTCCTCTTCCAAAATCCCATTCAAAATGGTAGATTTGAATTCCATCTAGTATATCTTGAATCCTTTGGATCTTGCATATGCTAGAAATATTTAATGGCCTCCAATCTTGATACTGGTGCAAAGTTATCCTCAAAGTCTATCTCTTCAAATTGTACATATCCCTTGCATACCAATCTAAACTTGTTCCTAGTGAATTATCCATCTTCATTCAACTTGTTTATAAACACCCATTTTATGCCGATGGCATTCTTGTCTTTAGGCCCAAGAACTAGTTCCCAAGTTTCATTATTCTCTTTTTTTTATAACTCCTCATTCATAGAACCTATCCAAAAAAATTCTAATTGCTTTTATAAAAGTATTAATTTCAATTTTGGATAATAAGTACATATTCTCTTTATTTAGAATACTTACCAATCTTATGCTTGTTTTCATACCTATATTTTTGTTGCTAATGATTTGATATTTAAGGTGATCTCTTTGAATCTATCTTGAGGGTCTTTTTGAGTCTTATCTCTCTTGAAATTCTTCTTCTTCCTCATAAACCTATATAGTCTCTTCTTCATTCTTGAAGTCCTAGTTCTCTAAAGTGTTTTTTAATAGTGAGTGAGATTTCCTTGTCTCATCAATTTTCACATTGGTGCTTTCCACTATATTTTGTAGTTTTTTATTATAAAATATATAGGTTGAGCTCATTGATGAGTATCTTTTTAATATGCCTTCATTAGATATTGAATAAAACTTACCCAAGTCTTCATCATGTATTTTGATGAAACATTTTCTCCCAAACACTCTAATGTGTTACACATTGGCAGGTTTGCCCTTCCATATTTCATAAAGAATATTATTTCCATTAGTCATTATTTGTCCTCTATTCAAAATGTAGATAGTAGTGATTATTTCCTCTCTCTAATATCCATCAAATAATATAAACCCATTTATCATAGTTTTAGCCATCTCTTGAAATGTCTTATTCTTCCTTTCCACTACCCCATTTTGCTGAGGTGTCCTAGATGTTTAGAATTCTCTCTTTATTTCATCAATCTCATATAATACATAAAAATCATAAGACCAAAACTCACCTCCTCTATTAGATCTTAGGCACTTTATCTTCCCATTGTTCTCATTCTCAATAAGATCCTTGAATGCCTTGAACTTGTCAAGAGATTCTAATTTTTATTTCAAGAATTTATCCCAAGTCATTCTTGTGTAATCATCTATGTGTAAAATGAAGCAGTTATCTCCTTGAATTCTTTGAATTCTTGTAGGCCCATAGAGATCAGTGTGTATTAGCTCTAAATTTATTTTAGTAGAGTACTCCTTGGACTTGAACCTTCTTCTAGTCTATTTACCATGTTTTCATGCCTTATAAAATATGTTTATAGGTTTGGTAATCTTAGGCAGGTTCTTCATAGACTTCTTAGTGTTAATATTTACCAGGTCAAATTTTAGGTGTCCTAACCTTTTATGCCATAGCCAGATTTAATTTATCTTTATCATGAAGCATCTCTCCTTCTTGATCTCATTTAATACATATAGGTTATTCTCAATCCTCTTGGAATTTATAATTATCATGTTTTAGTTGGATCTCTTTATCTCACACCCTATGCCATGAAAATTTAATGTGTGTCCTTAATTTCACATTTAACTTAAACTAAGTTGGGTATGCTTCAAAAATTCCATGTATAACACATTTGTGTCTTGGTCTTTCCATTGTCCAAGCTGAAGACACCTTTGCCAACTATATTGATAGTTATGTTGTCTCCAAACCTTAATGTTCCTATAGCATGTTTTTAAAATTATGAAATTGTTTATATCTCCTATCATGTGGCTTGAGAAAATACTATCTATATACCATTTCGTACCTTCATATTAAATGTGAAAGGTAGTCTGAGCTAGCATAGAGTCATATTTAGTCTTTTGTTCCTCCTTTTAAAATAGTCCATCTTGCTTCTTGAGCTCAATTTGATCCACCCTAGCTTGATTTGGCTTCCAAACCAATGTTTGATCTTTATTATGCATTTTAAGAGCTTCATATGTCATGTTTAATCTTGTGGACCTTGTAACTCTTTTTGAGCAGAATATTTCAATGTGTCTTATATTATGGTAGATGTAGCAAACAACATTTATATACTTACCATGATTCCTTGATGACTTCTCCTTTATTGCATTAGGATACCTAATTGGTATTTTTAGGTTAGTAATCTTGAATTGTTCTAACCTCTCACTCTCTCTCTCAAATTTTTTCATTTTTCTATGATCTCATCATGCTCAACCTTCAAAGAATCTAGCTCTATCTTCAACTAGTCATAATTAACTAACTTTAACTTACACCTTATGTTGACTTTTTTAACTAACTCCTGAGATCCTTAATAGTCTTATCTTGATGTTTCAAATCATCAAGGGCACTTATGAGCTTAGTTTCAAGATCTAATCTAGATTCTCCTTCTTCACTATCATGAAATAATTCCTCATCATACATGTTATCTTCTTCCTATTGATCACAAGACATCTTATGCTTCTTAGGATCACCTTCAATATATTAGACTTGTTTAAAAGGATTAGGATCTGATAATTTTTTTTGGAAGAATAATGACTAAGAGTGGGTTTGAATTAGTCTTCAAAACTTTTTCAACTTTACTTTATCATTCATAAACTATCAAAATAATAGAGTGAACTAGTAACACATTAAGAGCCATGAGCATGAAACAAAAGCATGACACATAGAACACTTATTTGAGTGTGAAACCCTCAAGGGGAAGAAAACCCACTAATGATATAAATGGAATATATTTATATGATAAAAACATCAAGATTTAGTGAATCACCAAATTCACTTAGAGCACAAACCCCAACTAGCTAAGCACCAACTTGGCTAGGCTTTAACAAACACCTACTTGCATGGAGGCACTAGCCCACTAGATGAATCAACACAAATTTAAACACATAAAAACCTTTATAAAATTTAAAACACTTTTTGTTATAATAAAACATATGATTATCTCCTTCTTTAACTCTTTTCACACTCCTATCTTTCTCAAACTGGTCTCTAGCCTTCTTCTCTCAGTTAGCCTTTTTCTTGACTTGGTTAGGTCATATGACCTTGATAATAATATATAGTACCCTTATTAGATATTCATGATGATTTATATATATCATAATAATTTTCTATAAGACCTCCTTCATCTCTTCATAGTTTTATCTCATTCACTTCAACTCTCTCAATTTCGAATAAGACTATTAGGCCTATTAGGCCTTGTTCTTATACTAGGTTCTTGTTCATATACTCCTTGGTTAGCTATACATAATTTCACATTTATATTTACAAAAAAATATCCATTATTATATTCCAAAAACATGAATCAAACATTAAAAAACGTTATTCATAGTATATAGGACCAAAAGCCTTTTTAAGCCTTAAGAGACCTAATTCAATTAGGCCTTCATTAGCACATGTTACCATTTGAAAACCTTAGAACACTCTAAAATTATTATAATTAGGAAAATATAATATTAAACTTAAATATACACTTTAAAATATCATATTATTTACATGACACCTTTTATCTCCAACCACCACTTGAAGCATGCCATAAGCACTGTTCATAATTAGGCATGTGCATACCCATAAAATCTATCTTAAACAATTGAACCAAAAACAAAATATTATAAAAAAACCATGGAAAAAATAATATGAATAAAAAATTAAATACATCAAAAACTTCACCAAGTTAATTATACTTCATTACATAGGTGAAAAGGACTCAGACCCTCTTCTACAAGTAGCCCACTCAAAACTGCTAACAAGCCTCAAAACATAGTCATGAAAATAAAGACCTAAAACACCTATCGAGCCAATTTAAAATATTTAAAATTAATTTATATGATAATATTATTTAATTATAACATTATAAAATATATAGATAATATTTTCAAATCTAAACATTAGTCTTGCATACCAATCTCATAGTCTTATATCTCACTATCTCATCTTCACTAGAAATATCAACTTTTTTCATCATTTTCACTAATATAAAAAAAAAATATCCAATATTAAAATTTAATATAGGTATTTAAAAAAATATCCATTCAATTTTATTCATCCCTAATTCATGATAACACATCCCTAATCAACTTCTCACTTCTACCTAGTTTTTTCACTATCTGCACCATTAGGCTTATTAGCGATAGGTCAACTTATATGACCAATTTAGCATACCTGAGGGATATAACCTGATTAAAAATTATTTAAATATAATAAAAGTATTAATATTTAACATTCATCCATTTATAAACTTTGACTTAGTTAAATCTGACTATTACAATAATTTTGAGAAATAAGGCCTTTCTTATAGGGTACACTCTCTCACCTAAAAAACCAATCATAATTAGAGGTGACTAAGAGAGTTTAATAAATTATAAAATATCTTAAATATCCATACCAATCTATTTTTGGAACTTTAGAACACTTTAAAATAAGATCTTTCATATCGGGTCACTTTTAGGGCTCTTTGAGGATTTAAACCATCTTCCAGTCTTAATGATCATTCATAAAGCTTAGCCCATTTTTCAAAAAAAATTGTTGTAAATTTGAGTTATGGAAGTTACCCATATGACATTAATGTATTATTTTATCATGCAGATCTTACACATGCCAATGAATACTAGAAAGTTCTTATCGGGTTGAGAACCCTTCATTTTGTGTACATGAGAGACCTTAAAACAAGTTTTATTTCCTTAATATTCAAACCATGACCTAAAAATTTGTGAACATGATTATAAAAATGTACCAAACCTATAAAAACACTCATATTCTCAGACATGCCTTGGAAACTAATCTTGATACCCCATTTGACCACCATCTCTCTCTTTACTTTTTAGGCCTTGAAATTGACCTTATAGCCATTATCAAAGTTGTATAAACCTCATATACATGTAATAAAAACTCTTAAAATTCTTATACACTATCATAAATTATTTTTATTCCCTGAAAATACCTCATGACACCTTATTAGGCTAGGTAGGTCTAGAACTAGTCTAGTTACATGTTAGGTCTATAGGTCCTACCCATATATGCTCACTTTGAGACTCTAATGAGTGATATAATGAATCATATTAATGATAAAAAAAAACCTCATACAATATCTTATGCATCTTTCCATTCATCTCACTAGGTCACCATGCTCAAACCTTCTCACTAAGTCTATTCATGTTATGACTAATGCTATGACTAGGTTCCTCAAGCTCTTGAAACTTGACAACTGACCTTAAAACACTCATTGATGATATTATACCTTTATCATGTGTCTTAAATTATCCATTTCATAATTCTAAATTATGCTATCAAATAATAACATTCTTTAATAACCTCATGAACACCTTTCTAAAGAGCTTTTGACATCAATGACAACATTAATGCCAAACTTCAATCAATAGGAACAATTCTAAACAATATATATATGTATATATATATATATATATATATATAAATTAAAATTGTTCACTGCCTATGCCTACTCATTTCAAGTTGGGTATTGATATATATAGTCTTATTCACCCTATGTAAGCTACCGCTTGATGTATGTGTATATAGTATAAAAAATATCCAATAAGTGTGGATAGGTTTCTAATTAGGTTCCAATATAAACTATGGATGGGGAAGATTAGATATTGTAATTATATAATGATATTTATTACCTGATTATGGTCATTAATTGACTAGATGGGACTTGAGATCCCATCAGCAATCAACATATGACTATAGGGTATAGTCTAGGCTATAAGATATGGGCCAATATATCTAGGTTTCACCTATATCTAATAGATAATTTGAGGGATGAGGATGATGGAGATATATTAATCAAGTTATCAATCTTTAGGTTGATATTAATCTAATTTTCTCATTGGATGGATGCATCTAAGTCACCATATATAGTAGAGGTGTATGTAATATATATAGTTGGGTCATGAGATCAAAACCTTATCCATATATGTAATATGGAATCATATTATATTCATGGGGATATATCTCTCATTCCCTAGTCTAGTCCCAATCTAGGTTGAGGTTGGAATATCTTGTCCATATCGCACTCCATATAGACTAATATTGATCTAGTTGTAACCACATGAATGTGTGTGTGTATATATATATATATATATACATTCATGTGGTTACAACTAGATCAATATTAGTCTATATGGAGTGGGATATGGACAAGATATTCTAACCTCAACCTAGATTGGGACTAAACTGGGGAATGAGAGATAATATATCCTAAGGTGGCTCCCTCCCAATCCAATATAGGTGAGAGAGATAAGACTATATAGTTGGGCCTATAGTCTTAGTCCACTACATGGTATGGTATTTTTCTCTGATCTAATTTTAAATGTCTGGGCTAGGCCTAGGGCTAGTTGTGTTATAAATATATACCTATATTGATAATTCATCAAACTTAACCCCCCAAAAAAATAAAAATTAATAAATGGGATTTATCTTTAGTCAATATAACTCCCATTTATTCCTCATTCTTTAGTTGAGTTGAGCAAACACCCATTGCTAGTTTTTGAGCCCTCATTCTTCTATGTAACATGAATCAACCTTTATCACATGTATCAAATCCCCTATCTCACATATATATAGGGTTTCCATATATAGATATAGATCAATGGTGGACCTTGTATTCTTAATGAATCTAGATAGGTCCCCCTCCTTTCCATCTAGGGGTGGATATACAAATTAAATAAAGGCAGACATATCCTTATCCCCATCCCATATCCTTATATTCATATATGGGACTGGAGGGGAGGGGAGTGGAGGGAGTATATATAGAAATAGGTTAGGTTAGTTGAGTGATGATCTCTCAATATATAGGTTGGTTGACGTTCCAAAGCTCTATCTAGGTTATAGTTTATAATCCATCGACACGGACCCTATTTATATATATTTGTATGGGAGTGAGTTATAATAAATAGAGAAACTATGTATTTGTCTATAGATATCAAGTTTGATCCCCTGGGCCTTTTAATCATGCCCTATAAATTAAAAGGCTCTATATACTTGTCTGGGGTTTTTGGTGGAGTGACATAGATATATAGTTAGGGTAGTGGCCATCTATGTATAGATATGAGTCAAGGGAAGGCATCTCTAACTAGTCTAGTCAATCCTATATAGAAATAAGGACTAGTCTAGATAGATAAGATATAAGGGGGAATGGGGGGATCAACCCCATATTATGACTAAAAAATGAGCCTTGTATCTATATAACTAGATCAACTCACCTCAATGAATATAAATACCCATAGAGTTATAGGGGATCGATGACCTATTATGCTAACTATATGTATGGAAGTGTAGATACCTAAAAACTACATAGCAATAGTTTTTGATGTCATCTTGAATTATGGAGCCTTAAATAATTCTTCATCTAGTGGACCACCTAGTCTACTAGAAATCTTTTAAAACTTCATCATGTTAAATACCCCCTCCCTAAACAAATCACTTAAATCATGACATTTTCACCCCTTTTCTCATGGCCCCTCGACTATTACTAGTTAGGGTAACCGTTGATGGTTGGGGTCACCCAAACTTGCCTTAAGAATTTTAAAGCATTTCCAACTTTGTTTGAGATTAGTATCTTATATAATGGAAACTTACTTTAATGCTAGATTTTAAATACTAATAAAAATAAGCAAATTCATCTCCTCCCAACTTAGCAACTTTCCCTCAAGCCTCCCTCTCATTACTTAGAAACCTTATGCTATAAATATAGGGCTCTTGGAGGAGTTGGAGATTCAAAAAATTTGCATCTAGGCTCTCTCATTTTCTTTGTGTAGGTTCGTAGCATCTTGAAAGTTTGTTTACATAACTTTTAAAGGTTGAAGCACTATTATGCTGCCCACCTTTATTCAATTTTTCAACTATCATTCACTTGTAATC
Source organism: Torreya grandis (assembly GCA_037957365.1). Lineage (NCBI taxonomy): Eukaryota > Viridiplantae > Streptophyta > Pinopsida > Cupressales > Taxaceae > Torreya > Torreya grandis. Next base: position 2,305,936 of record JARHVA010002635.1, read on the forward strand.
ACATAGGTATCCTCCTTTTATTTTTAGTGTTTTCCTTTCCTTATCAAGTTTTTCTATTTCATTCTATTCACCTACACACTACCCCTCACCCAACAATCCACTCTCTAACTCCTACCCATCAGCCATTCCATTTTCATCTCCATCCCAAAATTCACCAAATTTTATATTCAATCATCACTAGTTAACAACAATTATCACTGGTTATCCCAACCATCACTAGTTACCTAACCATAACCAGTCATATCCAACTATCATTGGTCACCCTGACCACTGATAGTCACTATCAAGGAAAATAATAAATTTGTGTTCTCTCCCATTTTTACATAATCAAACCCCTAGTTATATTCCTAATCTACCTACAGACCCTACCCAAACCCTCTAAACCTAACCTTAGTGTATTTATGCATGGTATTGACCTGCCATTGTAACAATTTCTATCAAACATGTATATCATTTATTTCTTTGTACATGTATTTATGTTCGTATTAGTTTATTATCTTCTAATTTTATTTTTAGAACATTTATATCACTAGGGGAGTGGATTGACAACCATCCAAGGGAGTTTTTGCTTCTTGGATCTAGCATTGCTAGGTAGTCCACCCTTCATGGCTATCTAACAAATGAGTTTTTTTAGTGCGGTCTTATTACAGGTAGTCCTTCCTTGCCAAAAAGAACTTCTCACTTCATTTGGTCATTAACAAGTGTAACATTTAATAGGTATACACCACTTACCTCTTGTTTCTTACCCTTCCTAAAAAAATAAATAGTAGGAAACATTTTGGCACATTTAGAGCCATAAAAATACATAGTCATTTGGTAGGTGGGTTCTTCTAAAGAAGGGGTAGATATAGACTCATCTAGAAAGGTAAAAGGGGGATTTTGATTATCAAGGAGAGGAGATTTAGCTAGTTGGTCTGAAATCACTTGTCCCTTAATGGAATTTTGTGGAAGAAACTTAAGATCAAATTTTACTAACAACATAAGCCACTTGGCCATACATTGGTTGTGATATGTCTTGGAGTGCATATAATTAAGGGGATCAGTGTTAGTAATGAAATAAGTTTTGTGGTTAAGAATATAATGACAAAGTTTAAAGGTGACAAAAACTAAGGCAAGGCAATGTTTTTTCAGATGGGTGTATTAGGTTTCATAGCCAATGAGGGTATGAATGATGTAATAAATGGCTTTCTCCTTATTTTGGTCATTGTGATGAGTGAGAATGGCCCCCAGGGAATGATCGGTGGTAGATATATATACATAAAAAGGCTAATCTTCTTTTGGAGTAATAAGGATTGGTGGAGAGAGAAGATATTCTTTGATTACATTAAAGGCCTATTGACATTCTTTGGTATATTTAAAGGAGGTATCTTTTTTAAGGAGGTGGTGAAAAGGCTGACAACAATTGGATAGTTGGGAGATAAAGTGGTGGATTGACTAAAGTTTTCCTTGTAGGCTATGAAGTTGTTTTAGGTTAGTAAGGGGAATCATTTATAGAATGTCTCAAACTTTTTTAGGCTTTATTTATATTCCATGGAGGGAAACAATAAGGCCCAAAAGTTTTACTAATAAGACCTCGAAGATGTTTTTCTTTGGGTTAAGCCTGACATGATAATGGATAAGTCTTTTAAAGATGGTAGCAAGAACATCGAGGTGATCTTGGAAATGTTTGGATTTATCAAGTAGATCTTCAATATAATCCTCAAATATTTTATGGATGAGGTCATGAAAGATGTAAGTCATGGCCCATTGATAAGTGGCTCCCACATTCTTCATGCCAAAGGGCATGACACGATAGAATAAATTTCCCCATGGGGTGATAAAGGATTTTTTAAGTTGATCTTAAAGGGAAATCAGGATTTTGTTGTATCCTAAAAATCCATCCATAAGGGATAGCATTTCATGGCTAGTAGTGAGATCAACAAGTTGGTCTATGTTAAGTAAGGGAAAGTCATCTTTGGGGAATGCAAAGTTAAGATCATAGAAATCCACATAAAGGTAGAGTCCCCTAGTGGTTTTGGTAATAGGAATAATGTTGGAGACCCATTATGGATAGTCAATGGGTTGAATGAAATTAACAAATAGAAGGCATTGAAGTTCTTCATTAATAAAAAGAGCTATACAAGGGTGCATATGATGAAGTTTTTGTCAAAATTCCTTAACATTGAGATGGGTAATGATGTTATGAAGAGAGATAGAAGGGTCAATGCTAGGCATATCCTAATAAGACCAAGAAAATGTTATGTTATGGTCATAGAGAAAAGATTGATAGTCTCATTGTTCCTTGAGGGTTAAAGATTGGCAAATTTTGATAATACGAGGGTCCTCCTAAGTACCTAGATAAACTTTAATGGTGAATTCATTTAGAAATGTTTATTTTTTATGAGGGATGTATTTTTGAAGAGAATATTCCCCCATACCCAAATAGGTAAGAATAGAATTATCATCTTGACATTGGATGGTGTTAATGGTGGGTGAATCATGTGTAATCATTTTAGGGTGGATAAGAGGAATGGTTTGGGTTTGGCCTTCCCATTGATAAGTTAGGGGATCCAAACTGATGGTGTTGATGGAAAAAAATATATGTGGGATGACATCAATGTCTTTAAATTGGAGAGATTGGGTTGGTGATGGTCGAGATTCATCAAAGTGGAAAAGTAGGGTTAGTGAGGGTAGAGGTTCTTTAATTTGGAAAAAAATGAGGTTGGTGAAGGTAGAGGTTCTTGGAAAAGTGCGACTGGTGATGGTATAAGTTTTTTAGTTTGTAAAAGTGGGATTGGTGAAGGTAGAGGTTTTTTAGTTTAGAAAAGTGTGTTTGGTGATGGTAGAGGTTTGTCAGTATTGATGAGAACTAGTTTTGGTGATGTGGGATCTTCTAGGGGATCATATCGCAAGCCAAAGAACTCATGAGGTTTTTGGGTTTTGATGATGGGAATATCAAGGGGTACTTGCTCATATAGGACAAAACCAAACCCTTTCCAAGCACACTGATGAAGGTATGTTTGGGAAATTGTTAGGTTGCTAAGATAAAAAAAAGTTAAAAGTGAATGGCTAGATATAAGGCATGACAGTGGGAGCAAAGAGTGGTTTATCAAGTCCCCCATAGAAAAAAAATGTTTTATTATTGGGAAGACCAAATGGGAAAAGGGTATCAATATTGGGATCATAAGATGGACCATTTTGAAGATTACCAAATTCATGTGAAGAAGGGAAAGCATCAAAATCTAAAAGTTGATATTCCCTAGTGTGAGTCACTGAAATATGGATTACAAGGGGTGTTTGACAAGGATTTGAGATGAAGGAATGGTTGAACTAGTGGATGATTCATCATTGTTGAAGATATAAGTGTTGTCAAGTTGGGTTGATATAGTGGCTTGGCTAGAGGTTGGTTCTGAAGAGGGTAAAGGTGGAATAAGAACATCATTGAGCCAATATGTCATATTATAAGAAGAAAAGGGAATTGGATAGACTTTGATTATAATGACTTGTACCTCATGTTAAATTTGACACATTGATGAAGGATACAAGGGATTCATCCCATGGTGTGGATCTAAGGGCAACTGAGTAACACATTCTATTGAAATTTACCCTCTATGACATAAAATAGTTCAGGTATAGTTTGAGGCCCCAAATAGATGTGGAGAACAAATGTTCCCAGAGTGGTGGTCAAGGTATCATTAAATGACCAAATAATTTTTGAGCTTTCCCACATTATGTTTTTAGGTAGTTAGAGTTGATCATAGGCATGGAAGGAGATGATATTGATACTCAATTCCCCATCAATCATAACTCTTTTGACATGTGTATGATTGATGGATGCTATGATAAAAAGAGGAAGATCAAGGTCTTCACTATGATAAGACAAAACTTTATATTCTTTAAAGGTGACCATGATAGCATGTTTGATGGCTCTAATCAAAGGTGTAAGAGGTTGGGGATCATTTAGTTGAACCTCTATAGAGCATAATGATTATATTAAATCTTGATGATGTTAAGGCGAGGTGATAACCAAGTCATAAAGACTTATTTTGACTATAATTTGGTGAAGTTTTTTTAACACCAAGAATAGGATGAATGGAGATCCATTAGAATAAGAAGTGGCTCCAAAAATGGATACTTTGGTCTTGGGTTGTTATGAGGGTGAAAGTGAAGGTGTAGTTGTTTGTGTTTGGTTGGTTGGTTGGAGAGTTGAAGGGTAAGACCATGGAATGGTGGCTTTGGATTTGTCCTTTTCATTTTATTGGATTACATTACCCTTAACATTTTATTGAGCTTGATACTGAGTCACCATATGAATGGTATGGATAAGGGGACCGCTTGCTTTCTTCAATTCCTCTGTTTCACTCATTAATAGGAATATAGAAGTAGATGATTGGTAGGTAGATTAGATAGGTGGTAAAAGAGGCAAGGGGATTAAATAAGGATCATCTAATAGATTATCCTCCTCAAAAAGGCCATGAACTATAGTTTTTTTAGCTTTATAGTTCTTTATATCATGCCCAAGGGTCCTATCATAAAGACAAATCAGATTGTCATTGAACTAGATTGGCTTTTGGTGAGTGGGGTCAAAAGGCTTGATTGGTGGTAAGATAATGGTAGAAGATTTTAGGAGCCTTTATAAAATAATTGTATTATATTTTGATAAATATTTTAGAGGTGGTGGAACTAGGAATTTTGGTTTAATAACCTTATTGGGTAAAGACTTCTTGATAGGAGGTGTGGTTGGTGGATTGAGCTTGGTTAGTGGTTTAGAAAGAATCAGCTTAGTTATAATTGGTTTAGGAATTAGGAGTCTAGATGATGAGGGTTTAATGGATGGGTAAGTGGATGGAGAAAGGTTTTTAAGGAATGATGATGAACTAGGAGATAGGCTTGTTATAGGTGGAGAAAGGGGAGATGGTTTTTTGGAGGAAGCATAGGTAATAGGAATGGTAGAGGGATGTGGTCCTAAAATAGAAGGTAAAGGTGAAGGATTTTGTATGGTTCTTCCTTGAGGTTTTGGTCTAGGAAATCCTTCCTTATTAATGGGCATAATTGGATTAGGTTTTGGTTGGGTTGATGTGGTTAAATCTAATCTCAAAGGAGGGTGAGTAGGATTAGGCATGGGAAGAACCCCTAGGTTTTTGATTGGCTTGATAAAAGAATCATAGGGTGACTTGAAAATTTTAGGTGGGGTTAATTGAGATGGTTCCATGGTGACATTAGGAGGGGTAGTTGGTGGAGTTGTAAAAATAGGATCAAGAGTAGACCCAATTGAAGTAGAAGGTTTAGTGTTATTTTGATACAAGAGTTTAAGTTGATGCCAAAAGGTGGATCTATTAAAGTTAGGTTGGGAGGTAAATTCTAAACTTTGAACCAGCCAAGAAAAGGGTTTATAAATGGGTCATGTTATTTGATCATTAGATTCAAATCGTAAATCCTTTAGGAAAGAAGGAATGATTTTAGTGAAGTTATCCTTGGTAGAAGGCTCCAAAGGTAATGATTGGGTAGATGAGGGTATTGTCTCTTGGGAAATGATTTCCAAGGGAGGTATGGATAATTATATAATTGGTGTGGTAAGGGTAATGGTTTCAAGCAGAAGGGTTGGTATAGCTTCTTCCTTGGTTTGGTTATCCAAAAAAGTATGTAGTTCTTCTATTTATATTGGAGGAGTGGATGAAATGATTGATGGAATGGTTATCCCCTCGGGTATTTCCATCATAGGATGGGTAGATGGAACCATGGTTTCATCCAATGAAGTGGAAGGAGTAGATACTTCCTTTGTTTGGGCATCTAGAGGAATAGGTGGTAGTGGGTTGTTTTATATCAAGGTGATGACCTCTTTAGTATTGGGAACATTAATGATGACATTAATTACATGTGTCTCATGTGATTTGGAGGATTCAATCTAGATTTCATGATGTTGGGTTAAAGGTGAATGATTTGGAAAAGGCTTTTGGAAAATATCAGGAGATTGGTTGGAAGGGGCATTTGGGTTATCAAAAACAAGATCTCCTTTATCAATTAGGTCCTATATAATGATCTTAAAGATATTACATCTATCAGTATCATGTCTAACAACTATATGATAATCACAATGATCATTCTCATTTTAAAAACCAAGAATGGGGTGAGAAGTATCAAATTATTGAGGGGGATTGATGGGTGGAAGGTGGATTAGATTATATTTAAGTAGTTTTTAAAACACCAAAGCATAAGATTCCCTAATTGGTGTAAATGGTTTTGAAGGAGCCAAGTTTTTGGTATGGTTTTGGTAATTGGAAGGATTGTTGGTTTGAAGAAGGATTGATAAGATTCCTCATCATTTGGTTTGGTTGACAATTGATGGTTAGAGGAGGTTGTTATTTTCTTCCACTTCCTCAAATTTTAAAACTATGCTATCGATGAAGAGAAGTTGAAGCTTCAAAATAAAAATTCTAGTTTCAAATCCACTGAGTCATCCTCCACCAAAACCACAAATGAAACCAATTATAAATCAAAAGCATCATCACACTAGATTGTTCTCAAAATTTCACCTCTTCTAATCATCAACCAAACACCTCAAACCAAAAATCCTTCCAATCACCAAAACTATACCCAAAACTGGGCTCCTTCAAAACCATTTACCCTAATTAGGGAATCTTATACATCAGTGTTTCAAAAAATAATTAAAGCCAATATAATCCAACTTCCACCCATCAATCCCCCTCAATAATTTTATACTTATCACCCCCTTATCGAGTGGTAAAATGAGAATGATCATTGTGATTATCATTGAGTTGTTGGACACAATACTAATAGATGAAATACCTTTAAGAGTATTATCTAGGACCTAATTGATAAAGGGGAGCTTGTGTTTGATAACCCAAATGCCCCTTCCAACTAATCTCTTGATATTTTTTGAAAACATTTTCCAAATCATTCACCTTAAACCCAACATCATGAGAGCCAACCTAAATCCTCCAACTCACATGAGGCACATGTAATTAATATCTTTAGAAATGTACCCACTACTGAATAGGTCATCACCTTGATAAAAAATAACCCACCACCACCTATTCCTCTAGATTCCCAAATAGAGGAAGTAGTTAACCCTTCCATTGACCATTTCATCCACTCATCCAATCCAAATAGAAGAACTACATGCTTCTTTGGAAAACCAAACCAAGGAAGAATCTATACCAACCCTTATGATTGAAACCATTACCCTTACCACACCAATTATAGAATTATCTGTACCTCCCTTGGAAATCATTTCCCAAGAGACAATACCCTTATCTACCAAATCATTACCATTAGAACCTTCCACCAAGGATAGCAACACTAAAAATATTATTTCTTCTTCCCCAAAGGGTTTGTACTTTGAAACTAATCATTAGGGAACATGACTTGTTTACAAAACCATTTCTCAGCTAGTTTAAAGTTTTAAATTTACCTCCCAACCTAACTTTTATAGAACCACTTTTTGGCATAGGTTTGGACTCCCATATTAAAATAAAAATAAACCTTCTACTTCACTTGAGTCCACTCTCAAGCCTATTATTACAACTCCACCAACTATCCCTCCTAAAGTCACCATGAAACCATCTCAATTAACCCCACCTAAAATTTTCAAGTCACCCTATACTTTTTTTATCAAGCCAATAAAAAACTTGGGGGTTCTTCCTATGTCTAATCCTACTCACCCTCCTTTGCGATTGGATTTAACCATATCAACCCAACCAAAACCTAATCCAATTAAGCCCATTAATAAGGAAGGATTGCCTAAACCACAACCTTAATGAAGAACCATACCAACTCCTTCACATTTACCTTCTATTTTATGATCACATCCCTCCACCATTCCCATTACCTACTCTTCCTCCAAAAAACCATCTCCCCTTTCTCCACCTATAACAAGCCCATCTCTTAGTTCATCATCATTCCTTACCAACCTTTCTCCATCCACTTCACCATCTATTAAACCCTCATCATCTAGACTCCCAATTCCTAAACCAGTTATAACTAAGCCAATTATTTCTAAACTATTAACCAAGCTCCATCCACCAACCACACCTCCTATCAAGAAGTCTTTTCCGAATAACTTTCTTACACCAAAAATCCAAACTGTACCACCCCTAAAATCCTTATCATAATCTTATAGAACTATTTTACAAAAGCTACTACACACTTTTACCATTATCTTACCACCAATCAAGCCTTTTGACCCCTCTTGCCAAAATCCAACCTAGTTCAATGACAATCTAATTTGACTTTACCATATGACCCCTAGGCATGATACAAAGAAATGTAAAGATCTCCAAACTATCATTTATGGCCTTTTAGAGGATTATCTATTGGATGAACCTTATTTAAACCCCTTACCTCTTTTAACACTTATCCAATCTGACTGCCAATCATCTACTTCTCTACTCCCACCAAGGAGTGAAATAGAGGAACCAAAGAAATCAACCGGTCCCCTTATACATACCATTCATATGGTGACTCAGTCTTGATCTCAATGAAAGTACAAAGGTAAATCCATCCAACAAAATAAAAATAACAAAGCTAAGGCCACCATTCCATGGTCTTACCCTTCAACTCCCCAACTAACCAACCAAACCCAAATAACTACATCTTCACTTTCCACCTCACAACTATCCAAGACCAAAGTCTCCATTTTGGGATCCCCTTCTTCTTCAAATGAAAATCTTGCACCTTTGATTGGTTCCATCCAACATGTTACCATAGTCACCTTTCAAGAATCTAAAATTTTACCCTGTCACAGTGAAGACCTTGATTTCCCTCTTTTTATCACATCATATATCAATCATATGCATGTTAAAAGAGTTATGACTGATGGGGAATCAAGTATCAATATCATATCCTCCTATGCCTATGATTAAATACAACTACCTAAAAACATCATGTCAGAAAGCTAAGTAGTTCTTCAGTCATTCAATGATACCTTGGCCACCACTCTGGGAAGAGTTGTTCTCTACTTCCATTTGGGGCCTCAAACTATTCTTGAGCTATTTTATGTCATAGAGGGTGAATTTCAATATAATATGTTACTCAATCACCCTTGGATCCACACCATGGGATTCATCCCTTTTACCCTTCACCGATGTGTTAGATTTGAACATGAGGGATAAGTCATTACAATCAAAGCTGATCCAAGTCCCTTTTCTTCTTGTAATATGATATATCAGCCTTCCACCTTCACCCTCTTCACAACCAATCTTTAGCCAAGCCACCACATCAACCCAACCTGCCAACACTTATATCTTCAACAATGATGAAGCATCCACTAGTTCAACTATTCATTCAGCTTAAATCCTAGTTCTTGTAATCCATAATTTAGTGACTCACATTGGGGGAATATCAAATTTTAGCTTTGGACACTTTCTCTTCTTCACATGAATTTGGGAATCTTCAAAATGATCCATCTTATGATCCTAATATCTGTACCCTTTTCCCCTTTGGCCTTCCCAATAATAGAACATATTTTTTCTATGGGGGACTTGATAAACCACTCCTTGATCCCACATTCATGCCTTATATCTAGCCATTCACTTCAAATTTTCTTATCTTAGTAACCTAACCTTTTCTGAAATATACCTTCATCAGTGAACCTAGAAAGGGTTTGGTTTTGGCCTCTATGAACAAGGACTCCATGAGCTTCCCATCATTAAAACCCAAAAACCTTTTGAGATCTTTGGCTTGGGATACATTCCCTTATAAGATCCCACATCACCAAAACTAGTTCTCATCACTACTGATGAACCTCTACCATCACCAAACCCACTTTTCCAAACTGATGAACCTTTACCTTCACCAATCCCACTTTTCCAAATTGATGAACCTATACCTTCACCAATCACACTTTTATAAGAACCTCTACCTTCACTAAACTCACTTTTCTAAATTGAAGAACCTCTACCCTTACCAACCCCACTTTTACACTTTAATGAATCTCTACCCTCACCAACCCCATCTCTCTAATTTGAAGACATCAACATTATCCCACCTAATTTTTTTTATCAACACCATAAATTTGGGTCCCCTCACTTATCAATGGGAAGGTGAAACCCAAACCATTCCTCTTATCCACCCTTAAATGATTACACATGACTCACCCAACATTAACACCATCCAACATCAAGATGACAATTTTATTCTTACCTATTTGGGTGCAGGGGACTCTTCTCTTTAAAACTCCCTCCCACTTAAAAACCAAAAATTTATAAATGAATAAACCATATAATTTAATTTTGGCACTCAAGAGGATCCTTGTATTGTCAATATTGGCCAATCCTTAACCCTTGAGGAACAACATGACTAGCAATCTTTTCTTTGTGACCATACCATAGCATTTGCTTGGTCTTATTAGGATATGCCTAGCATTGACCCTTCCATAATTTTTCATAACATCATTACCCATCCTAAAGTTAATCTAGTTTATAAAAAAAATCATCATATGCACCCTCACATAGTTATTCTTGCTAAAAATAACTTGAATGCCTTCTATCTATTAATTTCATTCAACCCATTGACTATCCACAATGGGTCTCCAACATTGTTCCTGTTACCAAACCCAATGAGGGACTTTACCTTTGTGTATATTTATGTGATCTTAACCTTGCATACTCTAAACAAAAATTTCCCCTACCTAACATATACCAACTTGTCAATCTCACTATTGGCCATGAAATCCTATCCATTATGGATGGATTTTTAAGATACAACTAAATCCTGATCACCCCTCAAGATCAACATAAAACATATTTTATCACCCCATGGGGAACTTTATACTATTATTTCATGCCCTTTGGATTGAAGAATGCAGGAGCCACTTTTTAGTGGGCCATGAATTACATCTATCATAACCTCATCCATAAAATAGTTGAGGACTATTTTGATGATTTGCTTGATAAATCTAAACACTGCCAAGATCACCTCATTGTTCTTTCCATCATCTTTGAAAGACTTATCCATTATCATGTCAAGATCAACCCAAAGAAATGTATCTTCAAGATCTTATCAAGAAAAATTTTGGGACTTATTATTTCCTTTCATGGAATAGAAACAGACCCCATAAAAGTCTAATCCATTCTAGAAATGCCTCTCCCTACTAACCTAAAACAACTTCATAGCTTGCAAGGAAAAAATTATTCAATCCACCACTTTATCTCCCAACTATCTAATCATTGTTAGCCTTGCAACACCTCCTTAAAAAATATGCCTCCTTTAAATGGACCAAGTAATGTCAACAGGCCTTTGATCCAATAAAAGAGTATCTTCTCTCTCCACCTATCCTTATTCCTCCAAAAGAGGACCAACCTTTTTATCTATACATATCTACCTTCGATCATTCCCTATGGGCCATGCTCACTCATTGTGATGATGAAAATAAGGAGTAAGCCATTTATTACATCATCCATACCCTCATTGACAATGAAACCCGATACACCCATCTAGAAAAACTTTTCCTTGCCTTAGTTTTTATCACCTCTAAACTTCGTCACTATATTATTAACCACAAACCTTATGTCATTACTAACATTTATCCCCTTAAGTATATTCACTCCAAGCCATATCACAACCAATGTATGGTAAAGTGTCTCATTCTACTAGTAGATTTTGATCTTGATTTTCTTCCACAAAAGTCCATTAAGGGATATGTTATTGAAGACCCACTGGCTAAAGCTCCTCTCCTTGATAATAAAACTCCCCCTCTTACCTTTTCAGATGAGTGTCTAGCTTCCCTTTCTTTAGAAGAACCCACCTACCAAATGACTATGTATTTTGATGGCTCTAAATGTCAAAATGGTGTGGGTGTCGACATAATCCTAATTTCCCTTAATAGGGAACCTCTTCCTCTTTCTTTCAAACTTGATTTCGAATGCACCAATAATGTAGATGAATATGAGGCCTTGGTCATAGGTATCTAAACCACTCTAGCTTTGGGAATCAAAACCATTAGGATCTTTGGAGACTCTAAACTCATCATTAATCAAGTCATAAGAGCCTATCAATGCAAAAATGATGTCTTTATAAAGTATAAACAAATTTTTGATATACTTTTAGCATCATTTTACCACTACACAATCCAATCGGTCCCTCACTCTACCAACAAATTTATAGACACAACGGCTTCCCTTGCATCCCAAATTACATCTCAACCTATTAACTTAAACTATTTCTCACCATCCACCATTTTTTTATACCATCCTACCTCAGTCTTAATCTTCCTACCATTTACTAAATATAAACAACATCTTTAGACATTTGGTATGATCAAATATTCAACTACCTTAACATTGGTATCCTCCCTTCAAGACCTTTCATAAATGCTCATAGAGATTTCATTCAAATCACCTCTCATTACTTAATATTAGGGAGCATTCTTTACAAACAAGACTTTAATAGTCTCCTTTTCTAATGACTTCATAACCATGAGGCTTCTCATGCCATTAAAGAAGAACATGACAACATTTGTGGGCAGCACTTCAGTGGTCTAGCTATTGCTAACTGTATCCTTCACCTAGGTTATTATTTTCCCACACTCAATCAAGATTATTGTGGCTATGTTAATAAATGCATCAAATTTCAACAACATGCTAACCTTCATCATGCACCTCCTCATGGTATTCAAGTATCAACTGACAATTTGCCTTTTTCACAATGGGGTATTGATATTATCAAAGAAATCAATCCACATTTTTCACAATGACATCAATATATCATCACCACTATGGAATATTTCATCAAATGGGTAGAAGGCATCTTGTTAATCTTGATCAAAGATTAAAAAATCATTGATTTTATCAACCACCATATCATTTGTCACTTTGATGTTCTTCACAAAATCATCATTGATAATGATAAATACTTTAAAAATAAAAAAGTTCAAGAGATTTGTGATGATTTTGGTATCGACCTAAGATTTTATTTGCCTAATCATCCAAAAGATAATGGATAAGCCAAGGCTTCAAATAAAATGCTCATCAAGATGCTCACTAAGGTAGTTAGTGCTTTAGGAAAGGATTAACACCTCCATATCCCATTTGCTTTATGAGCTTATCACACTAGTATCTAAACTACTATGGGTGCTACACCTTTTTCTCTTATCTTTGGAACCAAGGTAGTCTTACCTCTTGAATTCTAAATTCCATCTCTCTGCATATACTTAAATGAGATACTTTCTAAAAGTGACTATCATCAAGAATGCTTAACACAGTTAGAACTTCTTGATGAACATCAGCTTTGTTTCCCTCAATCATCATCACATTTATCAAGAGTGTATCAAATTAGCATACAATAAATATCTAAAAATATGATAATTCAACATTGAAGACCTTGTCCTCAAGGAAAACTAACACGTCACTAACATGGAAAAGACCAAGAAGGGCAAGTTTGCTTTTTAACTAGTTAAGGCCCCACATTATAGCCCATAATTATGGATCAGGTGTTTATCACTTGTCCTCTCTCAAAGGTAGGCTAGAAACTAAACCTATTAATGCCTTGAATTTTCATCTCTTTCATTGTTAAAACAAGGATTGAACCCACTTTTATGTCTCACTTAAGATCATCCCTTAGTTCATTAACCTTCTTTTCTATCTCTTTTGAGATCAATTGATTATATAGAACTATGTGATTCAATCATCATAGTAATAACCTAATCCTAAATATGGGTACCCAATCTCTACCCATAGCATGGTTCTCAAGGATTTTTTTCATATTTTTCATAGATGGAATCCCTTGGTTAGTTGTTTCTCAAAAACCCTTTCTCTAATAAACCTTCCAAGTCTAGATCTTACTTATACATGGGTAGACCTTTCAAACCCAAATAGACTTGTCCATGCCTAATTTTAGTTTAAAATATATCCATACTTAAAAAATCAATATTAGACTACTCTATCGAAGGATAGATGCCACATCAAATCAAAATTTGCTTAAAGTAGACTGATCCCTTAAAGGACATCTATGTCAAAATAAAATCTTAGACCACTCACTTGAAGGATGGATAAAAAAATATTCATTAGAAGCTTCCCGCATTCATCAGCTTCATCAACTTATAAAGCAAAAAAAATAAAGCAAAATCCAAAATTAGTAAGTCACAATTGGCTCTTATATCTGCTAATCATAAACTTACCGTATCAATCAATTTACCTACTATCCAATCAAGAAATTAACTTTTATAAAACAAGTAGATTTCCCATATTGATCAGTATACACATTATTTAATAACATACCAATTGCATGGATTTGTCTACTAGGGTTCTTTGCTCACTTATGGAAAATCCAATCACTCCACTACCCACAAATTCAATTTTCCTCTACCCACCGATTCACATCTCTAACTATCACCTAAATCCTTAATGAACCTAAGGTATAATTAGCTTACTTGGCATGAAGTGGTCAAGATACTAGTTTTATCAATAAAGCACACTTTTACAATGTGTTTGATAGGTCTGTGTTCACTAAGACAGTCTAGCTATGGATTCATATTGTTTGGTTCTAACTAGTAGAGCAACATGTCCCCTTTCTTATCTAAAATGTGGATGTGAACGTTTTATCTACCTATACCAACCCAACATCCATTAATCAAGCATTACATTTTCTTAGCATTATTTTAACATCACACTATCCCATAGACATATTCATCAATCAAATAAACATTACTATCATGTAAAATAATAGTATCATCAATGACCAAATAATCATACTCATCATCAATAACATAATAAATCTTAAACAAAATCCATAATCTATAATCCATAACATTACATCAAAATAAATATGCATAACTACATCATAATCAAAATATCATCATAATCATCATTTATAACATCATCACTCATATTCAACACATCATCAAGACATAATAATTCATCTCATCAAAATATAAAACCAAAAAACATCTCAATACATTTAAAACATCATACATATATATATATATATATATATATATATATATATATAATCAAAACATGTCTATACATAAAATACACAACACTCATAAATACATCTCACATCTTTGTCTTATAGACCAGTATCAAAATCATAAACAAAATTCTATAATATGTGTATCACAATATTAGGGCACAACTTCCACTAGCCCCTCCTACAACTACACCTGTCCCATTACATGTACTTGTCCTAGGTGGAGCCCCTTTTGGCTAACCCACTACCATCTCCCACTAACTTAGGGTTGCAATCACTACTCCACCTACCAATTTGATTTGGTGCTCTCCCCATCATGACTCATTAGGATGTTATGCTAGCATAATGGCCTCATAATATCACAACTCTTGTATGGCCAGTATCTATCTAGCCTGAGTAACAAATCTTGGGGGGGCACTCCAACTGTACTAGTTTACTATAGGGAATCCCTCTCTTGTGTCACTATCCCTAATGAGACCCTCACCGAGTCTCACTCTCCTATCATTATCATCAATTATCCTAATAAAATGGTCATCTGACCCTATAAAGTAGCAACCTAGACCTAGGCCTAATCTCTCTATACTATAAATCCTCCTAATTAACCCTAAAGAGTGGTAATTTGCCCCTACAATATTACTATCTAGGCCTATGCTACTACTAATGTTTTTACTACTTGTGGATCCCCCTAAGTTGGTCCCCTTTCTAGGTCAGCATCCATTGGCCCCTAGCCTCCATCTCTTAACTTGAAATCCATTGCTATGTACCACCCCTCACCCAATAATCCATACTCTAATTATTTCCCATCAGCCATTCCATTTTCATCTCCATCCCAAAATTCACCAAAGTTTATAGGTAGTCATCACCAATTGGTAGCAATTATCACTAGTTATCCCAACCATCACTAGTTACCTAACTGTCACTAGTCATACCCAACCGTCATCGGTCACCCTGACTGTAGATAGTCACTATCAAGGAAAATAATAGATTTTTGTTTTCTCCCCTTTTTACCCAATCAAAAACCTATTTCTATTCTTCATCTACCTTTAAACCCTACCCAGACTCTTTAAACCTAACCTTGGTACATTTGTGCATGGTATTGATTGGCCATTACAACATTTTCTATCAAATAGGTATATCATTTATTTCTTTGTACATGAATTTATGTTTTTATCATTTTATTATCTTCCAATTTTAATTTTAGAACATTTCTATCATTAGGGGAGTGGATTGAAAACCATCCAAGGGAGATTTCACTTATTAGATCTAGCATTGCTAAGTATCCCACCCTTCATACATGTCTAATAAATGAGTTTGTTTAGTGTGGTCTTATTTTTGGTAGTCCTTCCTCACCAAAAAGAGATTTGACTTCATTTGGTCATTAATGAGTGCAACATTTACTAGGTACACACCCCTTATCTCTTATTTCTTCCCCTTCTTAAAAAAATAAATAGTAGGAAACATTTTAACATGCTTGGTGGCACCACTTATCAGGATGTGGTTTCTTTAGTACCATCTACTACCTATTCATACATTATTACAAGCTGACCCTAATAAAATGTACCTCTCAATTATGTAGCTTCTCAATCCTAACCTGATCTAATCAAAATGCTCATGGACAAAATGACTAGTTTGGAGTTATCCATCTCCACTTCAACCAATATTTTATCTTATGACCAAATTTGCAATGAGCCCATCCACCCATCCGTGCCCATTCATCCTTACCCTCATCAATGGGATTTTCCCAAACTTTCTAAATTCTAAGGTAAGGAGGATCCTCACTAGCACCTAAGAGATTTTCCTCATGCTTGCTACTTGATTACTTATGATGACACTCTCCTCCTATGAACCTTTCCCATGTCAGTATCTAGGGCTACCCTTGATTGGTATAATGCCCTTCCCACTCATTCTATTTTTTCTTTCAATTAATTGGCACAAACCATTTTAGAACAATTTTTAGTAAACATATCTAAAAAATTTTACATTACCAACTTATACTCCATCAAACAATTTGAAGCTGAATCCATTGTTGATTTCATTACTAGATAGAGGGGCCTCATTAATCAATTCACCTTTGTATTACCCCAACCCAAATTAATGAAATTATTATCTTGGGGGTGTGATAAACACATTGTTCTAACTCTCCAAGTTTAAACATTTAGGACCTTTGATGAAGCATTCACTATGGCCCACAAATTGGAAAACCATGCTATCAATGAAGGGAAGTTGAAGCTTTGAAATACAAATTATACTTTCAAATCCATTGAGTCATCCTTCACCAAAACCACAAACCCAACCAATTCTGAAGCAAAAGCACTAACACACTTAGTTTTTCTCAAAACCACACCTCCTCCAATCATCAACCAAACACCTCGAATGAAAAATCCTTTCAATCACCAAAACTGTACCTAAAACTAGGCTCCTTTAAAACTATTTACCCTGATTGGGGAACCTTATGCATCAGTGTTCATCAAACTACTTAAATCCAATCTAATCTAAATTTAACCAAACAAACCTCCTCAAAAATTTGATATTTCTCACCCCCTTCTTGGGTGGTACAATGAGAATGATCATTGTGATTATCATCAGATTGTTAGACATGATACCAATAGATGCAAAACCTTTAAGATCATTGTTTAAGACCTAATTGATAAAGGGGAGCTTGTGTTTGATAACCTAAATGCCCCTTCTAACCAATCTCTTGATATTTTCTAAAAACCTTTTCCAAATCATTCATCTTCAACCCA
The DNA here is from genome assembly GCA_037957365.1 of Torreya grandis. Lineage (NCBI taxonomy): Eukaryota > Viridiplantae > Streptophyta > Pinopsida > Cupressales > Taxaceae > Torreya > Torreya grandis. The sequence goes on from JARHVA010002635.1 coordinate 2,323,584, forward strand.
AAATCATGAAATCCAGCCCAAATCCTCCAACTCACATGAGGTACATGTAATTAATTTCATCTTTAATGTGCCCATTCTTGAAGAGGTCATCACCTTGATAGAAAATAACCCACCACCACCTATTCATCTAGATGCCCAAATGGAAGAAGTAACTACCCCTTCCACTTCCTTGGATGAAACCATGGTTTTATCTACCCCTCCTATGATGGATATACCCAAGGAGATAATCACTTCATTGACCATTTCATCCACTCCTCCAATCTAAATAGAATAACTACCTAATTCTTTGGACAACAAAACGAAGGAAAAAGCTATACCAACCCTTTTGATTGAAACCATTACCCTTACCACACCAATTACATAATTATCTGTACATCCCTTGGAAATCATTTCCCAAGAGACAATACCCTCATCTACCCAATCATTACCTTTGGAACCTTCCACCAAGGATAGGAACACTAAAACCACTCCTTCTTCCCCAATGGGTTTACAATTTGAAACTAATGATCAAGGAACATTACCTATTTATAAACCCTTTTCTTATTTGGATTAAAGTTTTGAATTTACCTCCCAACCTAACTTTGATAGAGCCACCTTTTGGCATCAGCTTGGAATCCCATATAAAAATAAAATTTAACCTTCTACTTCACTTGAGACCAATCTCAAGCCTATTGTTACAAATCCACCAACTACCCCTCCTGAAGTCACCATGAAACCATCTCAGTTACCCCCACCTAAAATTGTCAAGTCACCCTATGCTTCTTTTATCAAGCCAATCAAGAAGTTGAGGGTTCTTCCCATGCCTAATCCTGTTCACCATCATTTGTTATTGGATTTAACCACATCAACCTAACCAAAACCTAATCCAATTAATCCCATTAAAAATGAAGGATTTCCTAGACCAAAACCTTGAGGAAAAACCATACCAACTCCTTCACTTTTACCTTCTATTTTAGGACCACATCCCTCCACCATTCTCATTACTTACTCTTCCTCCAAAAAACCATCTCCCCTTTCTCAACCTATAGCAATCCCATCTATTAGTTCATAATCATTCCTTACCAACCTTTCTCTATCCACTTTCCCATCTGTTAAACCCTCATCATCTAGACTCCTATTTCCTAAACTAATTATAACTAAGCTAATTATTTTTAAACCACCAACCAAGATCAATCCACCAACCACACCTCCTATCAAGAAGTCTTTTCCCAATAATTTTCTTACACCAAAAATCCAAACTCTAACACCCCTAAAATATTTATCAAAGTCTTATACAACTATTTTACAAAGGCTCCTACAAGTTTCTGCCATTAGCTTACCACCAATCAAGCCTTTTGACCCCACTCACCAAAAGTCAACTTGGTTTAATGATAATCTAATTTGTCTTTACCATATGACCCTTAGGCATGATATGGAGAACTATAAATCTCTCCAAACTATCATTCATGTCCTTTTGAAAGATCTATTGGATGAACCTTCTTTCAACCCCTTACCTCTTTTATCACTTATCTATTTTACCTACCAATCAGCTACTTCTCTACTCCCACCAATGAGTGAAATAGAGGAACCAAAGCAAGAAACTGGTCCCCTTATCCATACCATTCATATGGTGAATCGATCTCAAGTTCAATAAAAGGGTAAGGGTAAATCCATCCAAGAAAATGAAAAGGGCAAAACCAAGGCCACAATTCCATGGTCTTACCTTTTAACTCCCAAACCAACCAACCAAACCCAAAAAAATACACCTTCAACCTCACAACCAACCAAGACCAAAGTATCCATTTTGGGAGTCCCTTCTTCTTCTTCTTCTAATGCATCTCCATTTATCTAGCACTTGGTACTAAAAAAATTCATGATATGCCAATCAAAATGAGTCTTTATGACTTGGTTATCACCTCACCGCAACATCATCAAGATTTAATCAAAGTACTACATTCTATAGAGGTTCAACCAGATGATCCCCAACCTCTTACACCTTTGATTGGAGCCATCCAATAGGATACCATGGTCACCTTTCAAGAATCTGAAATTCTACCCTATCATAGTGAATACCTTGATCCCCCTCTTTTTATCACAACATCCATCAATCATACATGTGTCAAAAGAGTTATGATTGATGTGGGAGTGAGTATCAATATCATCTCCTCCCATGCCTATGATAAACTCCAACTACCTAAAAACATCATGTTGGAAAGCTTAGTAGTTTTTTAATCATTAAATAATACCTTGTCCACCACTCTAATAATAATTTTTCTCCATATCTATTTGGGGCCTTAAACCATTCCTAAATTACTTTATGTCATAGAGGGCAAATTTTAATATAATGTGTTACTTGGTTTTCCTTGGATCCATGCCATGGGATGCATCCTTTCCACCCTTCACCAATGTGTCAAATTTAAACATGAGGGACAAATCATTATAATAAAAGCCATTCTATGTCCCTTTCCTTCTTGTAATATGACATATCAGCCCAATGATGTTCTTATTCCATTATCACCCTCTTTACAACCAACCTCTAGGCAAGCCACCACATCAACCCAACCCACCAACACTTATATCTTCAACAATGATGAAGCATCCACTAGTTTAACCATTATTTCATCTTAAATCTTGATTTAACACCCCTTACAATCCACATTTCAATGACTCAGGCCTGGGGAATATCGACTTTTAGCTTTGGATGTTTTCCCTTCTTCACATGAATTTGGGAATCTTTAAAATGATCCATCTTATGATCCCAATATTAGTACCATTATCCCCTTTGGCCTTCCCAACAATAGAACATATTTTGTCTATGGGAGACTTGATAAACCACTCCTTTCTCCCACTGCATGGCTTATATCCATTCACTTCCAACTTTTTTAATCTTAGCAACCTGACTTTTACACAAACATACCTTCATCAGTGCACTTGGAGAGTGTTTGTTTTTGGCCTCTATGAACAAGGACCCCATGAGTTTCCCATCATCAAAACCCAAAAAACTCATCAGCTCTTTGGCTTGGGATATATTCCCTTGAAAGAGTCTACATCACCAAAACTAGTTCTCATCACTACTAATGAACCTCTACCATCACCAAACCCACTTTTTCAAACTGATTTACCTCTACCTTCACCAATCTAACTTTTCCAAATTGATAAACCTCTACCTTCACCAATCCTACTTTATCAAGAACCTCAACCTTCACCAACCTGACTTTTCCAAATTGAAGAACCTTTACCCTCACCAACCCCACTTTTAAACTTTGATGAATCTCTACCCTCACCAACCCCATATCTCTAATTTGAAGACATCAACATCATCCCACCTAATTCTTTTATCAACACCATCAGTTTGGGTCCCTTGACTTATCAATGGGAAGGCCAAACCTAAACCATTCCTTTTATCCACTGTGAAATGATTACACATGACTCACCCACCATTAACACCATCCAATGTCATGGTGACAATTCTATTCTTACCTATTTGGGTATCGGGGACTCTTATCTTCAAAAATCCCTCCTTCCTAAAAACCAAAAATTTCTAAATGAATTGACCATAGAAGTTAATTTGGGCACTCAGGAGGACCCTTGTATTGTCAATATTGGCCAATCCTTAACCCTTGAGTAATAATGAGACTATTAATATTTTCTCTATGACCATAACATAACATTTGCTTAGTTTTATCAAGATATTCCCAACATTGACCATTCTATCACTCTTCATAACATCATTACCCATCCTGAAGTTAATCCAGTTTGGCAAAAACTTCATCATATGTACCCTCACATAACTCTTCATATTAAAGAACTTTAATACCTTCTATCAGTTAATTTCATCCAACCCATTGACTATCCACAATGGGTCTCCAACATTGTTCCTATTACCAAACCCACTAGGGGACTCTACCTTTGTGTGTATTTCCATGATCTTAAACTTACATGTCCCAAATATGACTTTCCCCTACCTAACATAGACCAATTTATCGATCTCACTACTAGCCATGAAATGCTATCCTTTATGGATGGATTTTTAGGATACAACCAAATCTTGATCACCCCTCAATATCAACATAAAACATCCTTTATCACCCTCTGGGGAACTTTTTTCTATCTTGTCATGCCCTTTGTCCTAAAGAATATAGGAGCCACTTATTAGTGGGCCATGACTTACATCTTTCATGACCTTATCCATAAAATAGTTAAGGATTATGTTGATGATCTGCTCAATAAATCCAAACACTACCATGATCACCTCTTTTTTCTCTCTATTATCTTCAAAAGACTTATCCACTATCATGTTAGGCTGAACCCAAATAAATGTATCCTCAAGGTCTTATTAGGAAAACTTCTAGGCTTTATTGTTTCCCTTCATGGAATAGAAATAGACCCTATAAAATTATGAGCCATTATAGAAATGACTCCCTCTACTAACCTAAAATAACTTCATAGCCTACAAGGCAAACTTCAATAAATCTACGACTTTATCTCCTAACTATCTGATCGTTGTCAGCCTTTTCACCACCTCCTTAAAAAATATGCCTCCTTTAAATGGACCAAAGAATGTCAATAGGCCTTTGATGTAATCAAGCAGTATTTTCTCTCTCCACCAATCTTTATTCCTCCAAAATAATATCAACCTTTTTATCTATACATATCTACCATTGATCATTCCTTAGGGGCCATGTTTGCTCATTAGGATGAAAAAAATAAGGATCAAGCCATTTGTTACATCAGTCACACCCTCATTGACTATGAAACCTGATACACCTATCAAGAAAAACTTTGCCTTTCCTTAGTTTTTTTCACCTCTAAACTTCATCACTATATTTTTAACCACAAAACTTATGTCATTACTAATAATGAACCCCTCAAGTATATTCACTCCAAGCCATATCAAAACCAATGTATGGCCAAGTGGCTTATTTTGTTAGCAAAGTTTGATCTTGAGTTTTTTTGACAAAATTCCATTAAGGGACATGTGATTGCAGACCAACTGGCTAAAGCTCCTCTCCCTAATAATCAAACTCCCCTCTTACCTTTCCAGATGAGTCTATAGCTACCCTTTCTTCAGAAGAACCCACCTACCAAATAGCTATGTATTTTGACAGCTCTAAATGTCAAAATGGTGGGGGTGATGGCATAATCCTCATTCCCCTTAATGGGGAACCTCTTCCTCTTTTTTTCAAACTTGATTTTGAATGCACCAATAATATAGCCAAATATGAGGCCTTGGTCATAGGTCTCCAAACCACTCTAGCTTTGGAAATCAAAACTATTAGCATCTTTAGAGACTCTTAACTCATCATTAACCAAGTCATAGGAGCCTATCAATTGAAAAATGATATCCTTATAAAGTATAAAAAAATTGTCGATATACTTTTAGCATCATTTAACCACTACACTATCCAATTGATCCCTTACTCTACGAACAAATTTGTAGACACAATAGCTTCCCTTGCATCCCAAATTCCACCTCAACTTGTTGACTCTAAACTATTTGTCACCATTCATCATTTTGTTATACTGTCTTACCTCAGTCTTGATCTTCCTACCATTTACTTAATAGAAGCATCTTCAGATATTTGGTATGATCAAATCTTCAACTACCTTAACATCGATATCCTCCCTTTAGATCTTTTTATAAATTTTCTTAGAGATTTCATTCAAATCACCTCTCATTACTTAATATTAGGGGTCATTGTTTATAAATGAGGCTTTGAATATCTCCTCCTTCATTGCCTTCACAGCCATGAGGCTTCACAACATTAAAGAAGCACATGAGGCATTTGTGGGGGGAACTTTAGTGGTCTATCCATTGCTAAACATAACCTTCACCTAGGTTACTATTGACCCACACTCAATCAAGATTATTGTGTCTATGTCAAGAAATGCATCAAATGTTAACAACATGCTAACCTTCATTATGAACCTCCTTATGGTCTTCAAGTATGAACTGACTATTGGCCTTTTTCACAATAGGGTCTTAATCTTATCAAAAAAATCAATCCACATTCCTCAAAATGACATCAATATATCATCACTGCTATGTAATGATTCACCAAATGGGTAGAAGCCATCTCACTTATCTCAATAAAAGTTGAAAAAATGATTGATTTTATCAACCACGTCATCATTTTTCACTTCAGTGTTCCTTACAAAATCATCACTAATAATGGTAAATCTTTTAGAAACAAAAATGTCTAAGAGCTTTGAGATGATTTTGGTATCGACCTAATCTTTTTTTTGCCTTATCATCCACAAATTAATGGACAAGCTAAGGCTTCCAAAAAAACCCTCATTAAAATGCTCACTAAGGTAGTCAGTGCTTCAAGCATGGATTGGCACCTCCATATCCCATTTAATTTATGGGCTTATCATACTAGTATCCAAACTGCTATGGGTGCAACACCTTTTTCTCTTGTCTTTAGAGCCAAGGTAGTCTTACCTCTTGAAGTCCAAATTTCATCTCTTTACATATCCTTGCATGAGATACTTTCTTAAAGTGACTATCATCAAGAATGCTTAGAATGCTTAAAATTTCTTGATGAACATCACCTTGCTACCCTAAATCATCTTCACATTTATTAGGAGCATATCAAATTAGCATACAAAAATCATCTAAAAATATGATAATTCAACATTGGAGACCTTGTCATCAAGGAAAACCAACACGTCACTAACATGGAAAAGACCAAGAAGGGCAAGTTTGCTTTTAACTAGTTAGAACCCTACATTATAACCCATAAATATGGATCAAGTGATTATCACTTATCCTCTCTCAAAGGTAGGCCATAACCTAAACCTATTAATGCCTCACATTTTCAACTCTTTCATTTTTAAAACAAGGATCAAACCCACTTTTATGTCTCACTTAAGCTTGTCCCTTGGTTCACTAACCTTCTTTTCTATCTCTTTTGAGATCAATTAATTATAAAAAATCATGTGATTCATTCTTCATAGTAATAACATAATCCTAAATATGGGTACCCCAGCTCTACCCATAGCACATTTCTCATGGATGCTTTTCATCTTTTTCAGAGATGGAATCCCATAGTTAGTTGTTTCTCAAATCCCCTTTCTCTAACAAACCTTGTATGTCTAGATCTTGTTTCTACATGGATAAACCTCTCAAACTTGAATAGACTTATCCATGCCTAATTTTTGTTTAAAATATATCCATACTTCAAAAATAAATATTAGACTACTCCCTCAAAGGATAGCTATCACATCAAATCAAAAGTTGTTTAAAGTAGACTGCTCCCTTGAAGGATAGATATGCCTAAACAAAATCTTAGACCACTCCCTTGAAGGATGGCTAAAAAATATTCATTAGAAGCTTCCTACATTGATTATCTTCAATAACTTACAAATCAAAAATAATAAATAAAAATCCAAAATCATTAGGCCACAATTGACTCTTATATTTGCTAATTATAGAATTCCCACATCGATCAGTCTACCTGCTATCCAATCAAGCTACAATCAACTTTTATAACAAAGTAGACTTATCGCATTGATCATTATACACATTATTATATAGCATACCAATGGCATGGAATTATTTTCTAGGGTTCTTTGGTTGCCTATGGAAAATCCAATCACTCAACTACCCATAGATTCCATTTTCCTCTACCTACCGATTCATGTCCCTAACTATCACTTACATCCCTAATGAACCTAAGGGATTATGAGCTTACTTGGCATGAAATGGTCATGATACTAATTTTCTTAATAAATCACACTACTACAATGCATTTGATAGGTTTGTGGTCACTAAGACATTCAAACTATGGATTCATATTATTTTGTTCTCACTAGTAGAGCACCATGCCCCCTTTCTTATCCAAAATGTGGACATGAATGTTTCCTTTACCTATACCAACCCAACATCCATTAATCAAGTATTACATTTTCTTAGCATTATTTTAACATCAACATTCACACTATCCCATAAACTTACTCATCAATCAAATCAACATTACTATCATGAAAAATAATAGTATCATCAATGACCAAATAATCATAAATCTTAAACAAAATCCATAATCCATAACATTACATCAAAATAAATATGAACAACTAAATCATAATCAAAACATCATCATATCACCATAATCATCATCTATAACATATAAAAACATCATCACTCATATTCAACACGTCATCAAGACATAAGAATCCATCTCATCAAAATATAAAACCATAAAACATCATATATATATATATATATATATATATATATATATATATAATCAAAACATGTTTATAAATGAAACACACGTCACTCATAAATACATCTCACATCTTTGACATACAGGCTGATATCAAAATCATAAACAAAAGTCTAGAATATGTGTATCATGATCCTGGGGCACCAATGCCACTGGCCCCTCCTACACCTGCACCTATCCCACTACCTATACCTATCCCAGGTGGAGCCCTTGTCAATTGACCTACTACCATCACCCACTAACCTAGGGCTGTAATCACTACTCCACCTACCAATTTGATCCAATACTCTCCCTATCATGGCTCATTAGGATACTATGATAACATAATGCCCTTATAATAGTGTAACTCTTGTATGAGCACTAGATATCTATCTTGAGTAGCAAATCCTAGGGGGTTGACTCCAACTCTACCAATTTATCATAGGGAATCCTTCTCCTATGTCACTATCCCTAGTGAGATCCTCACTTGGTCTCACTCTCCTATCACTATAGTCAATTATCCTTATAAAATGGTCATTTAACCCTATAAAGTAGTAAACTAGACCTGGGCCTGATCTCCGTATATTGTAACTCCTCCCAGCTAACCCTAAAGAGTGGAAATCTACCCCTATAATACTTCTATTTGGTATTATGTTTCTACTAATGTTGTTAATACCTATAGATCCCCATGAGATGGTCCCCCTATTGGTCAACATCTATCAGCCCCTAGCCTCCATCTCTTAACCCAAAATCCATGGTTATGTACCTCCCATGAAACTAGGTAGGATAATCACCTATACAACTTGCATCATCCCCATCCTTCAGAGGTAACTCCTCATGATTAAGCTCCTCCTCATATGGTTATGGCTATAGTAAATAAGACTCCACATCCACCCTCCTATATCACACTAAATTTGGAGGGATACCCTACACCAACCCAAATTGACACTGTACCTACTGAAAGGGGATACACTTTGTCTCCCCATCTTGCCTCCCATAGGCCCATCTACAACTCTATAAGGATAAGGTGTGGAACTTATACCCAACCCATACTGGCCAAGTTTGATATGGCCTCCAGACTATGTCACTAGCAACTACACCCTCCAAATATCCTCTAAACCACTCAATACCCCTAGAACCACCACCAACACCTATTATAGCCCCATCTCTCCTCCATAGATAAAACCCAACTACATAATTTATTAGCTGAAATCCCTTTATCAAAATGCCCAAGGGTCTTAGTACCTGTATGTGCTCATAAGCCCATCAATGAAGAATAAATCCCACACTGATGCCATAATGCTTGTGCAACCTAAACCCCCATAGCTATATATATATATATATATATATATATATATATATATATATATACACACACACACACACCAATAAAACATGTGCCCATCCAAACACTATGCTAGCCAAAAACAACTCCACCAACACCCCCAACAACACACCAGGGTATCTCCATCCAATAGAATCTCACAATACATAATAGGTAACTGCTAACTACAACATAGTCAACAAATATCTCTCTTAGAGCTCTCTGGTATAATAACCTAATATTAAACCCTCTAAAGTGGAACTGTACATCATCTTTATCATCTCCATACAACATCACCATGCACTCATCAATATCATCCCCCTTTATATGGTAGATGGGATCACTATGAATGAGTAGACATGTGATCTAGTGAACATCCTTTAACATGATACTCATCTCCCCTTTCATTAATCAAAAGGTATTAATTTCTAGGTCCCATTTGTCAATGAGAGAAACCATCATTGTAGCATTCCTAAGAAGTTGTTGGTAATGTCACATCCTTCCAAAACCCATAGTCTCCATGCGATGCCAGTCCTCTGCTAACATGGCATCCCTCACCTCTATAAAAATATTTGACACTTGATCTTGTAACTTTATTTGATCATGCACCTGTAACCACAAATGAATCAAGTAAAACAACCTATCTAATACCTCTATATTTCAAATAATAATCTCTACTTACCCTTTGAATGTTTATTCCATTTCTAAAAACCCCTATTCTATAACTTACTATGTTTCTAACCCAACCCATCTCCTACATCTTCCAATTCACCAACCCACCTATTCTGTATAACTCAATCCATTTTGATTCTTCCCACCCCCACCAATTTCACTTCTTCATCATCCATCCAACACAACTCTAGACTACCTTTCAAATTTACCCTATTTTCTCTATCCTATCCCCACCCATCTTACCTCTAACCCACCCCAACTCTAATAAAAATACACCCCAACCTATTTCCCATCCACCCCAACTCAAACATTTAACCCCAACCACTCAACCATTTCTAATTATCCCAAGCCATTGATGGTCCCTTTGGGGTCTTTTTTTTCCCTAGGTCAACTATCATTGATCAACTCTAACCATTGACAATCACTGCTAGGTGATTGCAAGTAGTGACCCTTAACCCCTTGACCTCTTCCCACAACCCTAAATCCCTCTATTCTACTAAAACCCCTCTCCCTACCATTAACACTTCCAACATACATCTACAAACAACCTATTCTTCCCACAACATCTCCTTTTTTACATGCACAAACATAAATCCATAACCCTAACCCAATATTTAGTAAAATCTCAATTTTTTCAAATACCATCCATTATTCTATGATTTTCCCATGCAATTCACATACTACACTTTATTTTCAAATTCACACATGACCTACCTCATTTTATGATCAATGGTGTCACCTTAATCCATGCCCATCCACTTGTCCCCAAGTATCTCCTATGTCCATCTCGACCCCATTGTCTCTCTCACACTTCAACATTGTCTTAACCCCTCACCACAATTCCATGCACTAGCAAACACACTTTATACAAAATATACAAAACAAATAAATCAATGATGGCCCAATTTGAAAATGAGGACAAAATTTTGTTCTTAGATATTTTTATCATGATTTTAGGGTTTTTCGCTAACCATCGACGGTTAACCCTAACCGTCATTGGTTGAATCCACTTCCTCATGAGATAAGAAAATAACACCTCCTCCTAAGGAACCAATTATTAGTATGTGGCTTCTTTGGTACCATCTACTAACTATTTATATACTACCACAAGCCAATCCCAATAAAATATACCTCTCAATTATGTGGATTTTCAACCCCAACTTGATCTAATCAAAATGCTTATGGACAAAATGACTAGTTTGGAGTCATCCATCTCTACTTCAACCAATCTTTTATCTTATGACTAAATTTTTAACAAGCCTATCCACCCATCTATTCACATTCATGCTGACCCTCATCAATGGGAATTACCTAGATTTTTTAAATTCTACGGTAAAGAGGATCCTCAAAAGTACCTAAGAGCTTTTCTTCATACTTGCTACTTGATTAATTATGATGATGCTCTCTTCTTTTAAACATTTCCCATGTCATGATTCAGGGCCACCCTTGATTGGTATAGTTCCCTTCCCACTCATTCTATCTTTTCTTTCTCTCAACTGGCATACACCTTTTTAGAACACTTTTCAATAAACATATCTAAAAAGGTTTCCATTATCAACTTATACACCATCAAACAATTTAAAGATGAATCCATTATTTATTTCATTTCTAGATGGAGGGGCCTCATTAATCAACTCACCTTCCTATTACCCCAACCCAAATTAATCAAAGTATTCTCTCAAGGGTGTGCTAAACACATTGATCCAACTTTTTAAGTACAAACCTTTAGGAACTTTGACAAAGCATTCACTATGGACCATAAATTGGAAAATCATGCTATCAATAAATGGAAGTTGAAGCTTTAAAATAAAAATTCTATTTTTAAATCCACTAAGTCATCCTCCACTAGAACCATAAACCCAACCAATTCTAAATCAAAAGCATCAGCACATTCAGTTGTTCTCAAAACCGCACTTCCTCTAGCTGTCAACCAAACACTTTGAACCAACAATCCTTCCAATCACCAAAATTGTACCTAAAACTGGCCTCCTTCAAAACCATTTACCCCAATTGGGGAATATTATGCATCGATGTTGGAAAAACTACTTAAATCCAATCTAATCCAAATTCCACCCATCAATCCCCTTAAAAATTTGATACTTCTTACCCCCTTCTTGGGTGGTACAATGACAATGATCATTTTGATTATCATCAGGTTGTTAGACATGATACCAATAGATGAAATACCTTTAATAGCATTGTCCAGGACCTAATTGATAAAGGGGAGCTTGTGTTTGATAACCCAAATTTGCCTTCCAACCAATATCTTGATATTTTCCAAAAACCTTTTCCAAATCATTCACCTTCAACCCAACATTATGAAAGCTAACCCAAATCCTCCAACTCAGATGAGGCACATGTAATTAATGTCATCAATAATGTTCCCACTACTGAAGAGGTAATCACCATGATAGAAAACAACCCACTACCACCTATTTTTTCTAAATTCCCAAATAGCTATCCTTTCTACTTCCTTGGATGAAACCACGATTCCATCTACCCATCCTATGATGGAAATACCTAAGGAAATAACCACTTCATTGACCATTTAATCCACTCCTCCAATCCAAATAGAAGAAATACCTGCTTATTTGGACAAGAAAATCAAGGAAGAAGCTATACCAACCCTTTTGCTTAAAACTATTACCCTTACCACACCAATTACAAAATTATTTGTACCTCCCTTGGAAATCATTTCCTAAGAGACAATACCCTCATCTACCAAATCATTACCTTTGGAACCTTCAACCAAGATAGCAACACTGAAACTGATCCTTCTTCCCCAAAGGTTTTGTGCTTTGAAACTAATGATCAAGGAACATGACCCATTTATAAACCCTCTTCTAGGTTGGTTCAAAGTTTGGAATTCACCTCCCAACCTAAATTTGATAGAGCCACCTTTTGGCATTGGCTCAGACTCCCATATAAAAATAAAATTAAAACTTCTACTTCACTTGAGTCCACTCTCAAGCCTATTGATATAACTCCACCAACTATCCATCCTAAAGTCACCATGGAACCATCTTAATTACCCCCACCTAAAATTGTCAAGTCACCTTATGCTTCTTTTATCAAGCAAATCAAGAACTTGGGGGTTCTTCCCATGCCTAATCCTGCTCACCCTCCTTTATGATTAGATTTGACCACATCAACCCCAAAAAAACCTAATCCAATTAATCCCATTAATAAGAATTTCCTAAACCACAACCTCGAAGAAAAACCATACCAACTCCTTCACCTTTACCTTCTATTTTAGGACCACATCCCTCTACTATTCTCATTACCTACTCTTCCTCCAAAAAATCATATCCCCTTTCTTTACCTATATCAATCCCATCTCCTAGTTCATCGTCATTCCTTACCAACCTTTCTTCATCCACTTTCCCATCCGTTAAACCCTCATCATCTAGACTCCCAATTCCTAACCCAATTATAACTAAGACAATTATTTTTAAACCACTAGCCAAGCTCAATCCACCAACCACACCTCCTATCAAGAAATATTTGCCCAATAAGGTTCCTACATAAAAAATTCAAACTCCACCACCTCCAAAATCTTTATCAAAATCTTATATATCTATTTTACAAAATGTTTTATAAGCTTTTGCCATTAGCTTACCACCAATCAAGAATTTTGACTGCACTCACCAAAATCTAACCTGTTGTAATGAAAATCTGATTTGTCTCTACCATAGGACCCTTAGGCATGATATAGAGAATTATAAAGCTCTCCAAAATATCATTCATGGCCTTTTGGATGAACCTTCTTTAATCCACTTGCCTCTTTTACCACCTATCCAATCTACCTACCAATCATCTACTTCTCTACTCCTACCAAGGAGTGAAACAAAGGAATTGAAGCAAGAAACTAGTCCCCTTATCCATACCATTCATATGGTGTTTGGTCTCGAGCTCAAGAAAATGACAAGGGTAAAGCCATCCAATAAAATGAAAAGGGTAAATCCAAGGCCACCATTCCATGGTCTTACCCTTTAACTCCCCAACCAACCAACCAAACCCAAAAAACTATACCTTCTCCTTCATCCTCACAACCACCCAAGACCAAAGTCTCCATTTTGAGAGCCCCTTCTTCCAATGCATCTCCATTTGTCTAGTTCTTGGTGTTAAAACAACTTCACTAAATGCCAGTCAAAATGAGTCTTCATGCTTGGTTAGCACCTCGCCTTAACATCATCAAGCTTTAATCAAAGCATTGTGTTCTATAGAGGTTCAGCCAAATGATCCTCGACCTCTTTCACCTTTGATTGGAGCCATCCAACATGCTACCATGGTCACTTTTCAAGAATCTAAAATTTCACCCTATCGCAGTGAAGACCTTGATCCCCCTCTTTTTATAATAGCATCCATTAATCATATATGTGTCAAAAGAGTTATGATTTATGGGGGAGTGAGTATCAATATCATCTCCTCCCATGCCTATGATCAACTCCAACTACTTTAAAATATCATGTCAAAAATATTGGTAGTTCTTCAATCATTTAATGATACGTTGGCTACCACTTTGGGAACAGTTATTCTCCACATCTATTTGGGGCCTCTAACTATTCTTGAATTATTTTATGTCATAGAGGGTGAATTTTACTATAATGTGTTACTCAATTGCCCTTGGATCCATGCCATGGGATGCATCCCTTCTACCCTTCACTGATGTGTCAAATTTGAACATGAGGGGTAAATCATTAAAATCATAGCTGATCTAAGTTTATTTGTTTCTTATAATATGACATATCAGCCTAATGATGTTCTTATTCCACTTTCACCCTCTTCATAACCAACCTCTGCCCAAGCCACCATGTTAACCCAACCTACCAACACTTATATCTTCAACAATGATGAATAATCCACTAGTTCAACCATTCCTTCATCTCAAATCTCAATCAAACACCCTTAACAATCCATATTTTAGCGACTCACATAGGGGGAATATCAAATTTTAGCTTTGGATGCTTTCCCTTCTCCACATGAATTTAGGAATCTTCAAAATGGTCCATCTTATGATCCCAATATTGATACCCTTGTCCCCTTTGGCCTTCCAAAAAATACAACGTATTTTTTCTATGAGAGACTACATAAACCACTCCTTTCTCCCACCATCATGCCTTATATGTAGCCATTCAATTTAACTTTTCTTATATTAGTAACCTAACCTTTACCCAAACATACCTTCATTGATTTTCCTAAAGGGTTTGATTTTGACCTCTATGAATAAGGACCCCACAAGCTTCCCATCGTCAAAACCCAAAAACCTCATGAGTTCTTTGGCTTAGGATACATTCACTCGAAAGAGCTCAAATCACCAAAACTAGTTCTCATCACTATTAATGAACCTCTACCATCACCAAACCCATTTTTCCAAACTAATGAACCTCTACCTTCACCAACTCACTTTTCCAAACTAACAAACCTCTATCTTCACTAATCTCACTTTTCCAAGAACCTCTACCTTCACCAACCTCACTTTTCTAAATTGAAGATCCTCTACCATCACCAACCAAAATTTTCCACTTTAACAAATATCTACCCTCACCAACCCCATCTCTTCAATTTGAAGACATTGACATCATCCCACCTAATTTTTTTTATCAACACCATCAGTTTGGGTCCCCTAACTTATCAATGGGAAGGCCAAATCTAAACCATTCCTCTTATCCATCTTGAAATGATTAAATATGACTCACCCACCATTAACACCATCTAACATCAAGATGATAATTCTATTCTTACCAATTTGGGTACAGGGGACTCTTCTCATCAAAAATCCCTCCCTCTTGAAAAATAAACATTGCTAAATGAATCAACCACAAAAGTTAATTTGGGCACTTAGGAAGACCCTCATATTATCAAGATTTGTCAATCCTTAACCCTTGAGGAACAAAAAGACTATTAATATTTACTCTATGACCATAGCATAGAATTTACTTGGTCTTATCAGGATATGCTCAGTATTAGCCCTTCCATCACTCTTCATAACATCGTTACCCATCCTGAAGTTAAGCCAATTTGGAAAAAACTTCATCATATATACCCTCACATAGATCTTCTTGTTAAATAAGAACTTCAATACCTTATATCTTTTAATTTCATTCAACCCATTGACTATCCACAATAGGTCTCCAACATTGTTCCTTTTACCAAACCCACTGGGGGACTCTGCCTTTGTTTGGATTTTTGTAATCGTAACCTTGCATGCTCAAAAGATGACTTTCCTCTACCTAGCATAGACCAACTTTTTGATCTCACTGCTAGCCATGAAATGTTATCCCTTATGGATGGATTTTTAGGATACATCCAAATCTTGATTTCCCCTCAAGATCAACATAAAACATCCTTTATCACCACATGGGGAACTTTATACTATTATGTTATACCCTTTGGCCTGAAGAATGCAAGATCCACTTATCAGTGGGCCATGACTTACATCTTTCATGACTTCATCCATAAAATATTTGAGAATTATGTTGATGATCTACTCAATAAATCCAAACACCACCAAGATCACCTTGTTGTTCTCACTATCATCTTCGAAAGACTTATCCATTATCATGTCAGGGTCAACCCAAAGAAATGTATCTTTAGGGTCTTATCAGGAAAACTTCTAGTCTTTATTGTTTCCCTCTATATAATAGAAATAGACGCCATAAAAGTTTGAGCCATTATAGAAATGCCTCCTCCTACTAACCTAAAATAATTTCATATCCTAAAAGGAAAACTTCAATCAATCTGCCACTTTATCTCGCAACTATCTGATCACTATCAACCTTTTCACCACCTCCTTAAAAAAGATACCCCTTTTAAATGAACCAAAGAATGTCAATAGGCCTTTGATGTAATCAAGGAGCATCTTCTCTCTCCACCTGACCTTATTCCTTAAAAATAGGATTAGCCTTTTTATCTATACATATCTACCACTGATTATTCCCTGGGGGCCATCCTTGCTCATCATGATGACCAAAATAAAGAGAAAACCATTTATTACATCAACTGTACCCTCATTGACTATTAAACTCGATACACCCATCTATAAAAACTTTACCTTTCCTTAGTTTTTGTCACCTCTAAACTTCATCACTATCTTCTTAACCACAAAACTTATGTCATTACTAACACTAATCCCCTCAATTATATGCACTCCAATCCATATCACAACCAATGTATGGCCAAGGGGCTCATTCTGTTATTAGATTTAAATCTTGAGTTTCTTCCACAAAAGTCCATTAAGGGATAGGTGATTTTAGACCAACTAGCTAAAGCTCTTCTCCTTGATAATCAAACTCCCCCTCTTACCTTTATAGATAAGTACATGGCTATGCTCTCTTTAGAATAACCCACCTACCAAATGAATTTGTATTTTGATGGATCTAAATTTCAAAATGGTGGGTGTGCCATCATAATCCTCATTACCCTTAATGGGGAACCTCTTCCTCTTTATTTCAAACTTGATTTCAAATGCACCAATAATATAGTTGAATATGAGGCCTTGGTCATAGGTCTCCAAATTGATTTAGCTTTGGGAATCAAAACCATTAACATCATTGGAGACTCGCAACTCATCATTAACTAGGTCACATGAGCCTATCAATGTAAAAATGATGTCTTTTGAAAGTATAAACAACTTTTCAATATAGTTTTAGCATCATTTGAATACTACACTATCCAATTGGTCCCTCACTCTACCAACAAATTTATAGACATAATGGCTTCCTTTGCATCCCAAATTCCATCTCAATCTACTGAATCTAAACTATTTATCATTATCCACCATTTTGTTACACCATCCTACCTTAGTCTTGATCTTCCTACCATTTACCGAAAAGAAACATCATCTTTAGACATTTGATATGATCAAATCTTCAACTACCTTAACATCAGTATCCTCCATTCAGATCTTTCTATAAATGCTCATAGAGATTTCATTCAAAGTACATCTTGTCACTTAATATTAGGGGGCATTATTTATAAATAAGGCTTTGATGGTCTCCTCTTTTATTGCCTTCACAGTCATGAGGCTTCTCATGCCATTAAAGAAGCACATGATGACATTTGTGGGGGGTAATTCAGTGGTCTAGCCATTGTTAAACATATCCTTCACCTAGATTACTATTGGCCCACAGTCAATCAAGATTATTGTGGTTATGTCAATAAATCCATCAAATGTTAACAACATGCTAACCTTCATCATGCACCTCCTCATGGTCTTCAAGTATCAATTAAATATTGGCCTTTTTCACAATAGGGTCTTGATCTTATTAGAGAAATCAATCTACATTCATCATAATGACATCAATATATCATCACTGTTATGGAATATTTCACCAAATGGGTAGAATCCATCCCACTAATCTTGATCAAAGCTAGGAAAATCATTGATTTTAGAAACCAACACATCATTTGTCACTTTGGTGTTCCTCACAAAATCATCACTGATAATGGTAAATCCTCTAAAAAAAAGTCCAAGAGCTTTGCAATGATTCTGGTATTGACCTAAGATTTTCCTCACCTTATCATCCACAAGATAATAGATAGGCTAAGGATTCCAACAAAACACTCATCAAAAATGCTCACTAAGGTAGTCAGTGTTTTGGGCAAGGATTGACACCTCCATATCCCATTTGATTTATTAGTTTATCACACTAGTATCTGAATTGCTATAAGTTCCACAACTTTTTCTCTTGTCTTTGGAACCAAGGCATTCCTACCTCTTAAATTCCAAATTTCATCTCTCTGCATATCCTTGCATGAGATTCTTTCTGGAAGTGACTATCGTCAAAAATGTTTAGCATGCTTAGAACTTCTTGATGAACATCACCTTGCTACCCTCAATCATCTTCACATTTATCAAGAGTGTATCAAATGAGAATACAACAAACATCTAAAAATATGAGAATTCAACATTGGAGACCTTATCCTCAAGGAAAACCAACACATCACTAACATGAAAAAGACCAAGAAGGGAAAGTTTGACTTTAATTTGTTAAGACCCTACATTACAACCCATAAGTATGGATTAGGTGCTTATCACTTGTCCTCTCTTGAAGGTAGGCTAGAACTTGAACCATTCAATGCCTCACATTTACATCTCTTTCATTGTTAAAACAAGGATCGAACCCACTTTAGTGTCTCAATTAAGCTCATCCTTTATTTCATTAACCTTCTTTTCTATCTCTTTTGTGATCAATTGATTATACAAAACCATGTGATTCATTAATCATAGTAATAACCTAATCCTAAATATGGGTACCTTGGCTTTACCCATAGCATGGTTCTCATGGATTTTTTTCATCTTTTTCATAGATGGAATCCCATGGTTAAGTGTTTCTCAAAACCCCTTTCACTAACTAATCCATAAAATGGCACTGATGTCTATGACAAAATGTTTACCTTGGATACTTTTTAGGTAATTATTAAATATACTAATACTAATTCTATAAAACCATCAAATTAAGGAACCAATGCAAAAAAATACCAACCACATTGCAAAAGTGTTGATCACAGAGTTCAATAATGCCTATGTTTCTAGGTTCGCTTATAGTACGAACCGATCTATTTCCATGAAAAGTTAGTACATGGAAAATTCTCACAATTATTAAATGAACACTTTAAGATTTCTCAAAAATTGGAAATAGAGTTTCAAAAAGTCCCATTAAACCCATGAATAGACCTTCCACCTTACTATTATACAAATACAGTCTTGCAATTGTTTAAACTTTTGGAGAATCTTGGTAAACCCATGAAGATTCTCCACCTTCCCAAAAACACCTTTAGATGTCTTATACTAAAAAATATCACTTCTGGGCATCAAAATTGGCAACAAACAAAACCAAATCTATACATTTAGCATATGGTTGGAATTAGCTTAGAAACTAGAACAAATCTCTAGTTTACAATGAGAGCTAAAAATACATCTAAATGCCTTGAATCAGAGTAAGAGTAGAAGTGGGTCCTTATGCCTTAGAAATATTAGCTGAGGATTCTTCCAAATTCCATAAAAATGTATTCCCAACTTTATATATCCATTTAAACCCATATCCTAAGTGGTTGGGCCTTATCTTTTTATCCAAGGTGGTCGAGGGTTTAATCCCCATCCCAATGCATTTGGTGGTCCACGCTTATCTTTAATTCCCATATTGGTAAGTATAAGGGGAATGTAGGATTTAAATACCACAAAGTTCATGGTTTCAAATGCCAAGTGGTTGGCATTACCATGCATTTTAGTGGGCATGTGAGTTTAGCATATATATTTAGACATGAAATGTGGTATGTTGGTGGTTAAAACATGGATGTTGGGGCATGAACGTGGCATATGTGACATGGAATGTGGAAAGTATGTGGACTATTGGAAAACCATGGGTATGACATGGATATGTCACATAGAAGTGGTAAGTTATATGGTTTTTTATGACAATTAATTAATAATATAGCCAATTAAATGACTATTAAAATTAGACCATAAGGATAAATGGTGACAAGCCACATGGTGGCTTGAGGACCCACCACATGGTCCAATCTCCACTTATTACTTATCAACATCCCACTAGATGCTCCAAAGTTATATCAGTGGTAGGGTCCCCCTTTGAGACAAAAGTGGTTTCCATCGACTATGGTCCTTGTAGCTAGCCTTTTTCCTAAATATGCTTGTCAAAGATGAAGATGAGAAAACCAAACCAATATTTTTTCATGAACTGACTACCACATGTCACATTTTCATTAGTCCACATTTTTTCCATGTCATCACTTTGACCAAGTTTGACTAGTCATATCTTCCACATACAGACTCCATTTTTCAAACCATGAAATGTGATAGAAAGCTCTTGATGAGATCTTCACCATGGATTTATTTTAAAAACATTTCATGATGTTCAATGTTTGTAGTTTGACTAGCTTTGAGTAGTTATTGCCTGGTTTTACTAGAACTTTGACTAGTTGTATAAGGAGCATATGAGCACCATTTTTGAAGTTCCATATACCATCAAAAATACTTTGATGGGATCTTCATAATGGTGTAAGATCCATTCTGATCTGGTACCTTTTGTGAATTAACCTCTAGATCAATCCTCCCCACTAAGAGGGCTTTTTGTCCTAAAAAAGTTTGTACCCAACTTGATCCTCTATAATGTCATTTGGTTCTAGAGAATTTTAATGGGTATTTATTGGTCTATTAGGTTCCCCAACTACATCAATTGATTGATCATTTATTTTTTAAACATATTTTATTGCATGACCATCAATAGCCTCTACTAGGATGTGATGACTTCCTCTACTGCATGGTTTCACCAGAACCTCTTCACAAATAAGCCTAGTGATCTCTTAGCATGTATGTCAATGTCTTCTTTTGCTACATGGATTTATAGAAGTACACATGAACAAAGTACTTCTTGGGTTTGTTAAACTATTCTCTATAAAATAATATTGATAGAAATAAGCATACCCTAATTTGCAAATACTGCTATTAATGGAAAACATCTACCAAAAATGTGAGAAGATAAATTGAGTATAATAAACCTATCACTCAATATTTATCTATAGGTGACTTTTATAATATAGCAAACTAAAAATTATATAATGCATATATATACAAATACAAACAATGCCCTGTGGGTCTTTTTACAATTGTGCATGATGTATGTCTCAATATTACCTGTATGGGTCTTATTCATACATCTAACTAACACATTATTTATGCTAGTTTTATAAGTGTATACAAATAGATAACCTAAAATACACCAAATATTCCTTACCAACTATAGGATCCTAGTGTGGGGATGACTCCTTCAGTAATCCCTCTATGGATCATCATGTAGATTATCTTCAGGTTCCTAATATTCTCTTGGTACATATGAGTTTGATGTCTGATTGGAATCATTGTGACTAGGTCTAGAGACCTACCCCATCTCAAACTACATGATCCAAGTGTGATCCAAGTGAAGCTTGATGCTATCATCTCTAAAAGATGTTTATCGAGATAAGAGATATAAATTTCCTAGAACCATCTCATTTATCTCCAATGGGATGATATCGAGAGTCACCATGTCTAAGAAATATCTCTTAACTACAAATCCTAAGGTACAACAAAAAATTGCCATACCTTGAATAATACCATTTCACGTGCCAACTATTTTAGCATGTGGTAGTGGTAATGTTAGCAAGCCCAATTAACATACTACATTAGTGGTCACATAGCCCATTCTGATGTCCCCATCAAAAATAAGTCTAATGACACATCCCTCTACAACAACTAGAATACTCTTCATGGAGGCTCTCACAGATCATAAGATAATAACTGGAGGTCTAGATGGTGTCCTCTATCAAACTAGGGATTTAAAATGCTAATTTGTACTTGGGATAGTAGGAGTCTTTTCTTTGCTTTCATTTCTATATTGGAACCTCTACAGTGCATGTTTAAGAGGTCACAACTAGCATTTTTCTGCCACATGTCCACATCTTGATCAATGACTACATATTAGACTAGTTGAAGTACTAGGATCATCTCAATGGCATTTATTCCATCCTAACTCTTCTTTTAACTAATCAAAAAGAGAATCAAATTTTTTTTGGAGTTTGATGATCCATTGATCCTGAGTGTGTTGATGGGCATTCATGTTCCCCACCATGGTGTTTAGTTCCATTACTCATTATGCCTACTCTCATCAATGTGATATAATCATTTGTATCATTAAGACCAATATTAGTAGTACATGGGCAACTACATCCATATATATAAATCCATGGCTTTAAGCTAGTCACAAGAGCCACACACACACTACAAAAAATCTATTAATGATAGGAAAGAATCACTTTGATACCAAACCTGACATATCAGAGCAATGCCTACATAGAATTTACCCAAACACACTAACTACTTTGATACCAAATTTGATCTATAAAATGGCACTAATTTCTATGCCAAAATTGTTACCTTGGATACTTTATAGGCAATTATTAAAAATATCGATATTAATTTCATAAAATAATCAACTTAAGGAAGTAATACAAAAAAATACCAACCACACTGCAAAAGAGTTGATCACAAAGTTTAGTAATGCCTACATCTCTAATTTTTCTTATAGTATGAACTAATCCATTTTCATGAAAAGTGAGTACATGGAAAATTCTCACAATTATCAAATGGACACTTTAAGATTTCTCACAAATTGGTAACAAGCTTCAAAAAGTCCTAGTAAACCCATAAACAGACCTTCCACCTTACTATTGTGCACATACAATTTTATAATTATTTGAACTTTTAAAGAATCTTGATAAACCCAAAAATAGATTCTCCACCTTATCAAAAAATTCTAGATGTGTATATTCAATCCTTCAAATAAATATTGATAAACACACAAACTAATTATCTACCTTGCCGAAAACACCTCTGGATGTCTTCTACTCAAAAATCTCACTTTTAAACATCAAAATAGGAAAAAGAAATAGAACTAAATCTAGACATTTAGCATATGGTTGGAATTGGCTCACAAATTAGAACAAATAACTAGTTTACATCGAGAGCTGAAAATGCTTCTAGATTCCTCAAATTGGAGGAAGAGCAAAAGTGGGTCCTTATGCCTTAATAATATTGGTTGAGAACTCTTTCAAATGCCATACAAATGTAGAGTCCTAACTTTATATAGCCATTTAAATCTATAGCCCAAGTGGTTGGGCCTTATCCTTTTATCTAAGGTATTTGAGGGTTTAATCCCCATCCCAATACATTTGGTAGTCCACGCTTATCTTTATTCCCACATTAGTAAGTTAGGGGGGCATGTAAGATTTAAATACCACAAATTTTGTGGTTTCAAATTCCAAGTGGTTGGCATTGCCATGCATTTTTGTGGGCATGTGGGTTTGGTGTAGATATTTGTACATGAAATGTGGCATGTTGGTGGTTAGAACATAGATGTTGGGGCATGAACATGGCATGTGTGACATGGAACATGGAAAGTATGTAGACTATTGGAAAACCATGGTTATGACATGGATATGTCACATGGAAGTGGTAAGTTATATGGTTTGTGAGGATAATTAATTAATAATATAGTCAAATAAATGACTTAAAATTGGACCATATGGATAAATGATAACACACCATGTGGTGGCTTGAGGACCCACCACATGGTATAATTTACACTTGTCACTTGTCGACATCCCATTGGATGATCCAAAGTTCTATCAATGACAAGGTCCCCCTCCAAGATAAAAGTGGACTCTACTAGCTACAGTCCCTATGGTTGGCCTTTTTATTAAATACACCTATCAAAGATGAAGATGAGAAACAAAATCAATATTTTTGCATGAATTGACTACCACCTATCATTTTCTCATTGGTCCACATTTCTACCATGTCATCACTTTGACCAAGTTTAATCGTAACTTTGACTAGTCATATCTTCCACATATGGACTCTGTTTTGTGAACCTAGAAATCTCTCGATGATCTCTTCACTATGGAACTATTTTAAAAAAATTATATGATGGTCAATGTTTATATTTTTTACCATCTTTGACCAATTGTTGACTTACTTTACTAGAACTTTGACTAGTTGTACAAAGAACATATGAGCTTCATTTTCAAAGTTCCACATACTATCAAAAAGCTTTTGATGGGATATTCATAATGGTGTACGATCCATTCTGATATGGTACATTTTTTGAATTGACCTGTAAATCACTAACAAACCTTCCATGTCTAGATCTTTTTTCTACATGGGTAGACCTTTCAAACCTAAATAGACTTGTCTATGCCTAATTTTAGTTTAAAATATATCCATACTTCAAAAATAAATAGTACACTACTCCCTCGAAGGATACCTGCCACATCAAATCAAAATTTTCTTAAATTAGACTTCTCCCTTAAAGGATGGCTATGCCAAAATAAAATCTTAGACCACTCCCTTGAAGGATGGCTAAAAAAATATTCATTAAAAGCTTCCCACATTGATCAACTTCAACAACTTATAAAGTAAAAATAATAAAGTAAAATCCAAAATTAGTAGGTCATAATTGGCTATTATATCTACTAATTATAGACTTCTTGCATCAATTGGACTACCTACTATCTAATCAAGTTGAAATTGAATTTTATAGCATAAGTAGACTTCCCACATTGATCAGTCTACACATTATTATACAACATACCAATGTCATGGACTTATCTTCAAGGGTTCTTTGGTCACCTATGGAAAATCCAATCACTCCACTACCCACAAATTCCATTTTCTTCTACCCACTGATTCACATCCCTAAATATCACCTAAATCCCTAATGAACCTAGGGGGTCATGAGCTTACTTGGCATAGAGTGGTCAATATGATTGTTTTCTCAATAAAGCATGTTGCTATGATGTGTTTGATAGGTTTGTGTTCACTAAGACATTCCAACTATGGATTTATATTATTTAGTTCTTACTAGTAGATCACCATGCCCCCTTTCTTATCCAAAATGTGGATGTGAACATTTCCTCTACTTATACCAACCCAACATCCATTAAACACGCATTACATTTTCTTAGCATTATTTTAACATCAACATTCACACTATCCCATAAACCTACTCATCAATCAAATCAACACTACTATCATGTAAAAAAATAGTAGCATAAATGACCAAATAATCATACTCATCATTAATCACATGATAAATCTTAAACAAAATCCATAATCCATAATCCATAACATTACATCAAAATAAATATGCACAACTAAATCATAATCAAAACATCATCATATCACCATAATCATCATCTATAACATCTAAAAACATTATCACTCATATTCAACACATCATCAAGACATAATAATCCATCTCATAAAAATATAAAAATAGAAATTATCTCAATACATCTAAAACATCATATATATATATATAAATAATCAAAACATGTCTATACATGAAACACACATTGTTAATAAATACATCTCACATCTTTAACATGTAGTCCAATATCAAAATCATAAACAAAAGTCTATAATATGTGTATCATGATCCTAGGGCACCACTAGCATGACCCCTCCTACACTTGCACCTATCCCACTACCTATACCTATCCTAGATGGAGCCCCTATCGACTGACCCACTACCATCACCTACTAACTTGGGGCCACAATTACTACTCCACCTACCAATCTGATCTAGTACTCTCCCCATCATGGCTCATTAGGACACTATGCTAACACAATGCCCTCTAATAACATAACTCTTGTATGACTGCTAGATATTTGTCTTGAGTAACAAATCTTGGGGGGGCACTCTAACTCTGCTAGTTTATCATAGGAAATCCCTCTCTTGTGTCACTATCCCAAATGATACCCTTTCTTGGTCTCACTCTCCTATCATTGTATTTAACTACCCTTGTAAAATGGGCATTTAACCCTATAAAACAATAACTTGGACTTGGGCCTGATCTCTCTATACTGTAACTCCTCCTAGCTACCTAAAGAGTGGTAATTTACCCCTATAATATTATTATCAGAGATTGTACTACTATTAATATTATTTCTACTTATGGATCCCCCTAAGATAGCCCCCTACTAGGTCAACGTCCATCATCCCCTGGCCTCCATCTCCTAACCCAAAATCCATGGTTGTGTACCTCTCTTGAAACTAGGTAGGATAATCACCTATACAACCTACATCATCTCCATCCCTCAGAGGCAACTCCACATGATTAAGTTCTTCCTCATGTGTTTATCTCTACTAAATAAAACTCTACATCATCCCTCTTATATCACACTAAATATAGAGGGACACCCTACACTATCCCAAACTGATGCCATACCTGCTCAAAAGGGATACACTCTATCTCCCCATCTCACCTCCCATAGCCCCATCTCTAGATCTATAAGGATAGGGTGTAGAACATGTACCCAACCCATACTATCCATGTCTAATATGGCCTCTAGAGTATGTCACCAAAAACTAAACCCTCCAAAGCTCCTCTAAACCACTCAATATCCTTAGAACCACCACTAGCACCTATCATAGCCCCATCTCTCCTCCATTAGTAAAATCTAACTACATAATCTATCAATTAAAATCCCTCTATCAGAAGGCCCAAGGGTCTCAATACCTATATGTGCTCATAGACCCAATAGTGAAGTATAAATACCACACTAATGCCATAATGCTTGTGCACCCTAAACCCCCATAGCTCTCTATATATCTACACCAATAAAACCTATGTTCATCCAAACATTATGACACCTAAAAACAACTCCACCAACACCCCCAACAACACACTAGGGTATCTCCCTCCAACAAAATCTAGTAATGCACAATAGGCAACTACTAACTACAACATAGTCATCAAATGTCTCTCTCCTAGAGCTCTCTGGTATAACATCCTAATTCTAAACCCTCCAGAGTGGAAATATGCATCATCTCTATCATCTCCATATAATATTTTCATGCACTCATTAATCTCATCCCCATATATATGGTAGATGGGATCACCATGAATGGGTAGATGTGTGATCTAGTGAACATCCTCTAACAAGATACTCATCTCCCTTATTGATAACTAGAAATTATTTGTCACCGCATCCTATCTCTCGATGAGAGTGACTATCATCATAGAATCCCTAGGAAGGCACTAGTAATGTCACATCCCTCCAAAATCCATAGTCTCCATGTGATGCTAGTCCTCTACTAACATGACATCCCTCACCTCTGTAAATATCTCTGGCACTTGATCCCATAATTGAATCTGATCATGCTCCTATAACCATAAATGAGGTAGGTAAAACACCCTATCTAATACCTTTATATTTCAAATAATAATCTCCACTTACCCTTTGAACACTTATTCTATTTATAAAAACCCTTATTCTATAACTTACTACATTTCTAACCCAACCCATCTCCTACATCTTCCAATTCACCAACCCACCTATTCCTTAAAACTTAATCCATTTGATTCTTCCCACCCCCATAAATCTCACTTCTCTATCATCCCTCAAACACAACTCTAGATCACCTTGAAAATTTACCCTATTTTCTCTATCTCATCCCCACCCATCTTACTTCTAACGCACCTTAACTCTAACAAAAATATACCCCAACCTATCTCCCATCGACCCCAACTTAGGCATCTTGCCCTAACCACTCAACCATCACCAATTATCCCAAATCATCGATAATCCCTTTGGGTTATTTTTTTTCCAAAGTCAACCATCATCAATTGGCTCCAACCACTAATGGTCATTGCTAGCTGACTGCAGGCAATGTGCCTTGACCCCTTGACCTCTTCTCACAACCCTAAATCCCTCTATTCTAATATAACCCCTCTCCCTACCATTAGAAATTTCAACATACATCTAAAAATAGCCTATTCTTCCAACAACATCTCCTTTTACATGCATAAACACAAATCCACAACCCTAACCCAACATTTAGCAACATCTCAATTTCTTCAAATACCATCCATTATTTTTTTTCCCCATGCAATTCACACACTACACTTTATTTTCAATTTTCCACATGAGTTACCCCATTTCATGATCAATGGAACCACCTTTATCCATAAATATCCACATATCCTAGAACATCTCCTACATCCATCTCGACCCCACTATCCCTTTTACAGTCCAACCTTGTCTCGATACCTCACCATAATTCCATGTACTAACAAGCACACTTCATACAAAACATATAGAATAGACAAATAATTGTTGGCCCAATTGACAAATGGGAACAAAATTTTGTTCATCAACCTTTTTAAACCATGGTTTTAAGTTTTCTCCCCAACCATTGATGGTTACATAACTATCAATGGTTGACCCTAACCATCACCAATTAAATCCACTTCAATTGATAATACCAATCATCGATGGTTACCTAACCATCATCAGTTAACCCCAACCATCTCCAATTAGGGTTCAACATTTTTTTACCACACTTTTATCATCCTTTCCCTCACCTTGACCTATTAAGGTGTCACATTCTCCCTTAACCTCTCAATAAATACATTAGGCTTGAAGTCCATGTTGGATTAATTATCCCTAGGACTATGTAGGTAACATCCTCTTGCCTCATGTATTAGGAGTCAACTCAACCACTATCTACCCAACCTACCCACCAATTTACCCATATCTACCTTGACATTAGCCTAAGACCAACCTACTCACATACTTTGTGATGAACTTGCTTTGGTCATCTTGATCGCCTTGACCAATTTTGCCCTATTGAAACTTTGCATTACATGCCACCTGGTGCATACCTTGGCCCATTGTGTTTTTCTCAGGAGTAATTCATACCCTAGATACCTAAGAAAATATCAACCTTTTTTAGGAACACATGATAAGTGTGACCTGATCAATTATGACCAACACTAAGGATTGATTACCTTATAATTTATCCTAGATCTCAACCTTATTTTTACCAACTTGGCAATGTTAGTCTTTACATGATGATGTGCCTCATAATTTATTGTGTTTTATGCACATATTTATGTCTCACATGCCTAACCTCATAACCTTCATTCTCCATTTTTATCAAACCCTGACCCAATTTTACCTTTATCTCATTACCTCCCAGTTTGAGGGGAAACACCTCTTCTCTCCCACACTCAGGGAAACTAGACCTAGACCTTGACCAATCGCCTATTTTTATTTTGCATCTTTCTTAAAGATAAACAAAAAGGGGAAAAATATAGACACCTAAATATTACATAACAATAGTTTTTGATGTCATCTTGAACTGTAAACCCTTAACTAATTCTTCATCTAGTGGACCACCTAGTCTGTTAGCAATATTTTATAACTTCATTTTAAATACCCCCTGCCTCAACACATCACTTAATCATGACCTTTTTAACCATTTGCTCATGGCCCCTCGACCATTGTTGGTTAGGATAACCATCGATGTTTTAGGTTATGCAAACTTGCCTTAAGCATTTTAAAGCATTTCCATCTTTATTTGAGATTAGTATCTTATAGAATGGAAACTTACTTTAATGTTAGCTTTTAAAGACTAACAAAAATAGGAAAATTCATCTCCTATCAACCTAGAAAATTTCCCTCAATCCTCCCTCTCCTTAATTAGCAAACTTGTGCTATAAGTATAGGGCTCTTAGAGGAGCTAGGGATCTAAAAGAATTCCATCTAGGCTCTCTTGTCTTCTTTGTACAGGTACTTAGCATCCTAAAACTTTGTTTGGATAACTTTTGAAGGTTCAAGCACTATTATGCTACCCAACTTTCTTTAGGTTTTCAAGTATCATTCACTTGGAATCACATAGGTATCTTCCTTTTTTTTAGTGGTTTCCTTTCTTTATCAAGTTTTTTTATTTCATTCTATTCACCTGTACACCACCCCTCACCCAAAAATCCACACTCTAACTCCTGCCCATCAGCCATTCCATTTTCATCTCCATCCCAAAATTCACCAAAGTTTATAGGAAACCATCACCAGTTGGAACCAACCATCAATAGTTACCCCAACCATCACCAGTTGGTAGCAACCATCACTAGTTACCCCAACCATCACTAGTTACCTAACTATCATCATTCATACCCAATTGTCGCTAGTCACCTTGATCATTGATGATCACTATCAAGGAAAATAATAGATTGTTATGTTCTCCCCTTTTTACCTAGTAAAATATCTATTTATATTCCTAATCTATGTGAAAACCCTACCAGACCCTCTAAACCTAATCTTGGTGCATTTTTGCATGGTATTGACCCACCATTGCTACATTTTCTATCGAAAAAGTATATCATTTATTTCCTTGTACACACATTTATGTTTGTATCAGTTTATTATCTTCTAATTTTAATTTTAAAATATTTATATCATTAGGGGAGTGGATTGATAGCTATCTAAGGGAGATTTTGGTTCTTGGATCTAACATTGATAGGTAGTCCACCCTTCATATCTGTTTAATAAATGAGTTTGTTTGGTACAGTCTTATTATAGGTAATCTTTCCTAACCAAAAAGGAGTTCTCACTTCATCTAGTTAATAATGAGTGCAACATTTATTAGGTACACACCCCTTATCTCGTGTTTCTTCCCCTTCCTAAAAAACAAATAGCAAGAAATAAGAAGCATGCATTTATGCCCCTCAAATGAACCCCATCTATAAACAGTGCCTATAGAGAGTGGTGTTAGAACATTTAATGTCTAAGTGGTGAAATTATAAGACCCTTTGTATGTTTTAAGTAATTAAATAATAATGATTTATTATTTATTAACACGGGATAAAGCCTCATGTAAATAAATAATAAAATATAGTTTATTTATTACTTATTGGTAAAATAAATCAAATTGGTTTATTATTATTGGTAATTTAAATTGTTTTCTGGATAGTTGGACTTGTTATTTATAATGGTCACACCCCTTCATATTTCATTATAAATAGGGTTTTACCCCTATTATAAGTATGTGAGAAATATTTTTATTATCATGAATTATGGATGAACAAAGTTTTTTATAAAGGCTATTGAAGAAGTGAGGAGGAGTCTTTGTATTAGGGTGAAGAGTTTATCAATAACTGAATAATCATCATTAATGTGTTTTTTAAATCACTTTAGGGATATATATATATATATATATATAGGGAAAAAAATATTAAATTATATATATATATATATATATATATATATATATAAAATTTAATATTTTTTTCCCTAGCCTGGCATGTCATACTGGGAGAGGTAAGGCCCTCACATGAAATAAAAATTAAAAAAATGGTATGTGAGTCTTTTTTTGATTTGTGAAGGTTCTATTGGCTTAGTTTTGAGATTATAAGGAAATTAAAAAATTTCTTAGACCTTAAGATGGTCATTCCATGCTTCTTTGATTTTTTTCTCTCCTTCATGGCTCCATGTATGGCTTGGTAATATGAAGCTACAATTTTCTGAGTCTAAAGTTAATTTTTGAAGGTGATTTATGCATCAAAAGGTAAAATAGGAAGATTCCCAAAATTTTAATCTCTTCTCAAGACTATAGCCTAAGATCTATACACCTGAGCATCTCCAATAACACCATTATTGCTATTGTACAACAAATTACATCATCAAAATTAGAAAAAAATATTTTCTTGTAATTTGTTTGATCTTCCTCTGGTTTGACGACTAAAAACAGCAAGTGTAAACATTAGAAGGGTATTTACAAAGCCTGAGAGACATCTACTAATTTTTTTTCAACCTCCTATGGCATCTTTGTACAGCCTGAGAGGCTATAATAAATTATGTTTTTGATCAAAATCACATTTTGAAGGTTCCTTTGTCATTAGAGGGCAAAATCTAGAAGATTCTTTCAGTTTTAGAGCTTCTATCTCCTTATCCTTACACCTGGTCATCCTCCTAAGCACCATACCTGCACAAGAAGCATGTTAAAGTATATAGTTTACTTGAAGTATTTATTAAATAATATTTTTAATAAGTCATTGATTTTCCATGTAACATAGTATGGGGCCAACTTTATTGGGTATTTTATTCATCCACTAGTTAAAAATAATAATTGTTTTATTTTTTTAATAATGGAATTTACATGCTATTTATATATAATTTTTTAATTAAAAATAAAATTAAAAATAAAATTATATATGAACTTATGTATGTATTAATCTAAATTTTATTGTAAAGGAGTTGATAACTATTTTTTTTTGTAAGACTCTTGTGAAAATGAGATCTTGAGTTCAAACCTTTATAACTCAATTTTTTTAATGAAATATATTGAGAAATAATTTTTAAAAAAAAATAATTAATTTGTATATCATTCTTTATTTTCATGCTAAGTATCACACGTTTAAAACCTAGGTAAACCTATCAACCTTCTTGTGACACTTGATCTAGTCTAAACCTAGGTAAGTATAGTCATCTAAATAGCTGATCTTAAGGTTTTGACATGCTCTAAATGCTTTGGAGTGGTCCATTTTTTGTTTTTAAGACTCCTATTTTTTATACCTTTTTTAATAATAGTGTCTAGGTGGTCATTTTGAGTGTGACTCTTTAGAAACATAGATTTATGCAACTTTAATTCATTTTTTTGTATTGACATCTAAATTATGTAATTAAGTATATTTGTAAGTGAAAATCACTTTATTTTGAAAATATTTCAAAAAATTCATTTAAATATTCTATTTTTAAGTATTTGTTTACTATCTTGTTCAAGGGGAAGCTATGGCTTTGCCTCATTTTTCCTTAGATAAATCTCAAATAATTAATGGAAATAATTATAAAAAATATAAAATTCATGTTAAATGCAAATTTATGGACCAAAAATTATGGAATATTATTGTTGGGATCCAAAAATATCCTTTTGGATGACAAGTAACCCTTGAACTTACCAATATATTTCAACAAAAAATTGCAAGAAGATATATCTATTATCTTGCAGAGTGTTAAAAATGAATTATTTTTTCACATTTATAATCAAGAGTCCCCTAGTTATGCTTGTAAATTCCTTGAACTCATGCATGAAGGCACTCATCTTTTAAATATCATTAAATTAATCCTTGAATTGCTAACTACACCTATGAAGGGTGATGAAAAAGTTGTTAATTTTCTTGATAAAATTAAAAATATTAAAAATTAGATGGATTTAATTTTAATTTTATTCAAGATAAATTATTTTATTTTATCATTTAATTAAATATTCATGAAAAATTAAGAAATTTATTTCAATTTTAAAGTCTAAGTATCAAACTGAGCAAGATATCCCTGACCTTACCACCTTGTTTGCTCTCTTAATTTAAGAAGAGCAAGTTATGAAAATTTTTGATTCTAATCATAATTATACTTAGGCACTTATCACTCTTAATAATTTATTTTTATAACACTAAAAACTATAAATCTAACTCTAATTCTACTAGAAGGCAAATACAGGAATAAAAAATTTGGTAATAAGAACCTTACACCTAAGTTTAATGGAAAGTGTAATTTGTGTGGTAAATTTGGTTATAGAAGGGAAACATATTATAAAAATAATGATATAAATAAAAATTAAACTTTTAAAAATAATAAATGGAATAAATCCAATCAAAACAAGTAGAAGAGCAAAACCCTAATCAAAATAACAATCAAGATTCAAATGTGATTGCTTTATATGTTGCTTTATGTGGCTCAAAGAAAAATGAATGGATTTTAGATAGAGGTGCATCAAACCATATGACATTATTATACAAAATTTTATGTGATTATAGATATATCTCTGAAAGAATTTACTTAGAAGATAATTTTTAAAAAAAAGTAACTATATAGAGAAAAACAAAATTTTCAAATGTTGTTATTAATGATGTTTTCCATGTACCTAAGCTGAAAAAGAATTTACTATATTTTTCTCAACTTAAAAATGATAATTTAATTGTAACATTACTTAAATATATTTGGTCCATCAGAAATTATTCTGGTTCCTTGATTGTTGAAGGTGTTTAAAAGAATGGTTTATATATCTTTTCTCCTTTTGCATATTTTCTTTCATCACATAATAATAATGAATCTCAACTATGGCCTAAAAGATTTAGACATATTAATTTTATAAGTTTACATGATATTTATAAAATAATCTTGTTGTTGGACTTCCTTTTATCCCCTCTCATCATGAAACTTATGAGGGTTGCTTACATGGTAAGCAACATACTAACCCCTTTCATAAGAATCATGATGCAAATTCTTCACATCCTTTAGAACTAATTCATAGAGATGTTGTAAGTCCTTTGGAAGTTAATTATCTTAATGTTTCATTATATAATATTACATTTATTGATGATTATACTAGAATGATCTGGTCTTATTTCATTAAAAAGAAATCTGATGTTTTTTCTAAGTTTAAAACATTTAAAGCTTATGTTGAAAATGCATCTAATTTTTCGAATAAGAGATTAAAAATGATAATGGTGGTGAATATATTAGTAAATAATATTATTCTTTTTGCATTAATTATTGTATAAAAAATGAATTAACAACTCCCTATTCCCCTCAGTAAAATGGTATTGCTAAAAGGAAAAACCAAACCATCATATAAATCGCTATAACATGTTAAAATCCATAGATGTTCTTAAACTTTTATGGGTCAAGTCCATGAATATTTTTGTGCATATTCTAAATAGAATCCATGCTTTATATTTTCATTTTTATACATCATAAATACACATATCAATTTAGCATTTTATATTTTTGATAAAATTCAAATGTTAAAATACGTTATTGCTAATAGAGTATCTAATGTTTGGTTAAACTTAGTATCATACTATTAGTAAATTATTTTATATGTATCACATGATAGTTTGGGATGCTCATCTTGTCAACATTGGAGACATACAATAATGAATTGCATACAATAATTTAAATTTTTCACTAACTTTATGATCAAAGTAGTGAACTTGTTTGCTTAAAAAAATGACATGAATGTTTTAAAATATGTTTTACCATAAAAAAACATATGTCATATTTTTTGTGTATGTGGTTATTATGATGCTAACCATACTATGCTATCATGAATCTTTTTTTGCATGTTTTTAACTTCTATATAGGCATGCATCACCAAAAGAACTAAATATATTTCATTTCATATGTATTTTATTCGAGAGAAATTTCCCAATGGTGATATTGATTTGTAGTTTTGTCCTATGGATGAACAACTAGTAGATATATTCAAAAAATCATTTGGTGCTACCAAGTTTTTTTTAGTTTCATACAATGTTGGGCCTCTTGGAGTTTCCATTGAGGGGGAGTGTGAATGACAATGCCACTTCCTAATGGTCATGTGTTTCTTCTTCTTCTCTATACTTATTCTCATTGTAAAGCATTGTAA
This sequence comes from Torreya grandis, assembly GCA_037957365.1. Classification (NCBI taxonomy): domain Eukaryota; kingdom Viridiplantae; phylum Streptophyta; class Pinopsida; order Cupressales; family Taxaceae; genus Torreya; species Torreya grandis. Next base: position 2,359,535 of record JARHVA010002635.1, read on the forward strand.
ACTTTGTATGGAATTTATGTGATTTGAGTAAGATTCATGTGGAATTTTTACTTTTGTACCTGAATACATTAGAAACATACTTTGTAATGGAGGTCCTTATGTTATAAAAGGCTCCAAATATGCTTAGATGATTATTCATGAGAAACTATGATATGTAGTCTCATGATCATGCTAGTCTAAACTTATTTTCGAGCAGTTTATGGATTATAATTCTTTTTCTTTCAAAATGTGGTGTTTGGCATGATGAAGGTTTTTAAATCCTTCAATTTTTTACATAGTATAATTTAATTTTAAGGTGACTATGGCATTTATCCCTACTTAGCATTAAGGTGGAGTGTTAGAACATTTAATGTCTAAGTGGTAATTATAAGACCCTTAGTATATTTTAAGTAATTAAATAATAATGATTTATTATTTATTAACAAAGGTTAAAAACCTCATGTAAATAAGTAATAAAGCATAAATTATTTATTACTTATCGGTAAAATAAATCATATTGGTTTATTATTATTATTAGTATTTTAAATGTTCTTGGGATGGTTAGAACTGTTATTTATAATGGTGACATCCCTTAATATTTTATTATAAATAGGGTTTTACCCCTATTGTAAGTATATGAAAAATATTTTTATTATCACGAATTATGCATGAACAAATTTTTTTGTGAAGGCTATTGAAGAAGTAAGAAGGATTAGTTTCTATGTTGGGGTGCATAGTTTCTCAATAATTGAATAATAATCATTGGTGGGTTTTTTTATGTCTTTGAGGTTTTCCTATGGTAATTTATATGTTGGGTATAATTTACATGTGTGCTTTGATTTATCAATTTACTCTAGATCTATTGTGTTCATATGTTTATATGAAATTTATAAAATAGGTTTTCATTCGACCAACTACCCCAAGCCCACACACACACACACACATATATATATATATATATATATATATATATATATATATATATATATATATATATATATATATATATATATATATATATATATATATATATATATATATATATGGACCCTATCTATCTATCTAATGATGACTGATGATGGATAGTTAGACACTTTTATTATCCCATGTCCCTTGTATATATTTATCCACCCCTGACCATATATATATGGTAAGGGCCTTATCTATTATATGGTCAATGACTCACTTTGTTGGCCACATGGAAATAATTTAATTTCATCAACCCCATATAATATATAAGGATCCCCATACCCTACCCTACCTTATGTATGGGACTCACATAGATATATAAGTCAAGGGGGGGAGGGTGTTGACCCATCCCCATAGAATATATAGGGTAGGGTAGAATGATCTCATAATATCAAGCCCCTAGAGATATATTAATATAAATGGGTGGGGATTGGATCTATATATGTGGGGTTTCATTTTTATCTAATACTAAATCAGCTCAATGATATATATATATATATATATATATATATATGGGGACCCTATATATCATATAGAGATGAGGTCACTTTCTACCCTACCTAGAAATGTCTCCATATGTGTGTGTGTGTGTGTGTGTGTGTGTGTGTGTGTGTGTGTGTGTGTGTGGAGTACCCTCAGAATCTCATGCCCTTATAGATATATGGCTTATGGCTAAGGAAGTGACCCATCAACCATATAATAAATAAGGACTTAGATATATAGATTTATAGGTAACCAATTCATTTCATGCCCTATAATATAGATATATGGCTTGTGGATACTCATTATCCTTCATCAGTATGATCATCAACCCAGAGAGATTTATGGTCACATATATAATATTAGCTAGGAGTAGAGGCCAGTAGTAAATAGTATAAGCTCATAGTTATTGGTTGAGAAGTGCCCCCCATATATCTATCTGGCATTAGGAGTGGAACCCTTCCTATATATTTGAAGCTTGTAGATGGCTATAGAGGTTGATAGTCAGAGTTGAAGGCCTATCTATATATATGGGTCGGAGTGAAAGGATTGGGTGGTTTCCTATTAGATATATGGGGATTATCTATATATATGGGTTGTTTCCCTATTTCTCTATTCAGACCCATATATAGATATGGGTCATTGGACTATATATATAATTAGAGATTAGGTATATTTGGAGCTCGTAGTTGGTAGTTGAGGTTGGGAGTGCCTCTATATAGAGATGGGACCTCTATATATATATGAGGTAGTTGGGAGTAGAGGTTATTAATAAGATAGGTGGGCATTTAAAAATAATGAGAATGCCTCATAAGTCTTAAAATGAGTCTAGAGTCTTAAAATGAGTCTAGATTCTTTAGTCTATAGTGTAAGTATGAATTCACTGGTTAAGGATCAAATGTCCACCCCCACCCACCTATTCTTAGAGGTTTATTGGTATTGGGATTGGGTGTATAGTATGAGGAGTTATATATATAGGGTTAGGATCCATGTGTGTGTGTGTGTGTGTGTGTGTGTGTGTGTGTGTGTGTGTGTGTGTGTGTGTGTGTGTGTGTGTGTGTGTGTGTGTGTGTGTGTGTGTGTGATTTAATGTGTGATATATGTCATCTAAGACCTTTTTGGAGTGTATAAGGCATGTTGGAAGAAAATTGTAGTCATTGGTCCTCTTGGAGTGTGTAAGAGAGGTGTAAGAGGAAGAGTGTGTAAGAGATTACTTTCACTCCTATTTCCCATTGAATTTCTATTAACACTCTAAGCTAAACCCTTTGAAGGAGATAGTTTAATTCTTCTTCAGGCTTGGACTAACATGGGATTGGCCTAAAGGTTGTGGGTGACCTATATTAAGACCAAACCTATAGCTTATGGGGATAGCTCCCTTGATATATAAAATTAAACTCCCTTCCTAAGACCTACTAATATTGGCATGAAAATGGATAGGATGAAAACATGAAAATAAAACATACTCTAAGGGTGATGATGCACCATTTTTCACTTGTCCTCTCTTGATCGATCTTCAAACACACTTTTTGAATCCAATGAAAGACAAGTGACTAAACAGGGTTATTAACACACTCCTAAGCATAAGTATTTCCTATGGAGGTTATTTGCAAGGTCTAAAACCTAGAAACAATAGGAGGAAGGTCTTCTAGAGACACTACCAGTCATTTCAATTTTTGATACAACTACTACCTCTTAACACTTCACATGACCTGCACAAGATGATAATATAATAATAGGTACAAGAGAGGACCTACAAAAGAAGTTGGAAATAATACTTAATGCAAGTCAACAACTATAATACACATTATTTATAACAAAATTCTGAAATATTGCTTTTCTCTATTTATTATCAAGGCTCAAGATACAAATCGACAAGTTTTACTATAGCTAGTTAATGGATGCCAATAAAGGACTCAACTCTTGATTAGATAGAGTCATGTACAAGAGATAGGAAGTATTATTGGCATATAAGTGGTTACTAAGAGATCATAATGATCATGTAGTAGTTATAAAAGTCTTCCACACTCCCCTATATAATAATTAATTGATTAGTGCTTTGAATGAGAACCATGGAGTATTGGGTTCTATTTTTAGCTAGATTTGATTCATGGATGGTCCATGCACACCATCCTTAGTCAAATATCCTCCCCTTAATTAGTTATTAAGAACTAAAAGAGGTCTAATTTTAGTGCTTAGTAACTAATGAAGGGGAGAATATTTGACTAAGGATGGAATACATTGACCATCCATGAATCAAATCTTACTAAAAATAGAACCCAATGCTCCAATGTGTTCATTCAAAGAACTAGTCAACCAAACAATGTATATGGGAGTGTGAAAGATTGTTATAATTAATACATGATCATTATGGGCTCTTAATGACCACTTATATGCCAATATTACTTCCTATATCTTACACACAACTCTATAAATTTAGGTATTGAGTCTTTTATTGGCATGCCTCGAATGGTGTAGCAAAACTCTACCAATTTGTATCTTGAGCCTTGAGTAGCTACCCTTATTTATAAATTGTCCTTATTGAATAAAATTATAAAAATACTTCATAATTATCATTAATATGGAGTCTAATCACCTTAAGGGGTAGTTACACATGTCTTACTATGGCACATGAACTCCAAAATGACCTCCTACACTCATGAGCTTATCCATTTTATTGGCCAAATAGGCCTCATGAATTAGTAGTGTATACACATAATATTTTCAACTTTTATCAAATACTTACACTTTACATCTTGAAGGAACTCATTGAGACTCAATCTCTCTAAGTGCATTCCTTAAATGGTGCATCGAGAAAGGGGTGGGTAGATCATTGGTATTTTATAAGATTATTGTCCCTTATTACCACATTATTACCAATCCAACCAGCTCCTAAAACCATTCTGGAAGTTATTACTCCTCCCTTATACACTCTATTATTTTTTCTCTTTTCATCCTTTATTTCCTCACCTAAATCCCTTTTTATCATTCAACTATACTAGGTCAACTAGGTCAACCCTATATAGTTTTGGGATATTTTCACTTAAGAATTAGGTTAGCCTTTAGCCTACCTAGTTCATGACCTAGTGAATAATTATCCAAAATTATACAGGGTCGACTAGGTAAACCCTATCGACTAAAATTTTTAGAAGGGTTTGGGAAAATATTAGTTCATCATTATTTAAATATGCAATCAAGAGTTATTATTTACTCGCACTTCTTTACAATAATCTCTTCCACCATTCTACTTGAGGAGTCTTAGCTTAGGGTTTATACTTAGAGAATCTAGTCTTGTGGATAAGTCTTTAATGATTTGGCATTTATTAGTGATCCTTAGAAACAATAACAACCTATTATGAAAACCCATTGGCTAAAAGAGAGATTGAGTCTCGACATGTTCACATTCAGGTAGGTATTCTCTAACTTTGATCCTCTCTTTAATAGATAGAAGTACCATAAGCATTGGATTCAAATAATTTACTCTTCATATTCCATGTATTAGGCTCTTAATAATACTTAGCTTTATTGAGATTCTCTTATACATGTTTTGATTTTTTACTAACCCCTCATGTTATGCCATAAGTTTTGGTGAGCACTAGATTATATTTACTTTTCTTGTTATTAGTTTAGGTGAAATATCAAAACCTAAGACCCCCTTAGGGTTATTGTGTGATTGTGTTAGACTAGAGGATTTAAAACCCTCCTTAGCATGGTGTATTATGATAAATGATTTGATAATAGAGTCTAGTAGATCCCCATATTGGTCATGCTTCCACTTAACAAACGTATTCCCAATTAGAAGTATAGGTATTCTCTATCTTCTTCGAGCTAAGATTGATTTATAGACATGTTGTATTTTTGATTGCATAAATTATAGTGAGCCTGATGTGAACTAACCCTTGTAGGATTTTTTCACTTATTTTTCATTATTTGTATCATATATTTGCCATAATAGGTCAATTGTATTGACATAGTTCTAACTTCTATGTGCAGGTTTAACACACAATCACATCCAAACAACTCTATTCTTGTTGTACAAACTATTTTTCAAGTACAATATACTAGATCAACCCAGTCAGCCTAGTAAAATTTTTATACTTTCAAGCATCCAATCCAGACTACTAGGTCAACCTAGTCGACCCTATACATTTGAGGCACTCAGTAATAGGATTTTACAAAGATAGGTTAACCCAGTTGACCTTGTTAGCAAGATTTTCAAGCATTTATCAAGGTTATTTGAAATCAATCTCATTTATCTACATATTCAGACCCACCAAGGCTCCTTTCTCTCTTTTATTATAGTCTTTCCTTTCATAGTTCACAATCTTTAAAACTGCCCTTGTACTAGTCAACTAGATCAACCCTGTTGGCCCATTTATGTATTCTATGTGTTGTCTACATAGCTAGGTCAATTCTATCAACCCTATTCATTTTTAGACCTTTGATTGCATAGTATAGAGGTGACACTATCAACCCTATTCTATATTATGTGCATACATTATCTACTACATTAACACTATACCATGTTTAAAATTTGGAATTAATCTTTATATGCTAGTAATTAGCTCATACTTTCATTTATTATTACTTACATACTTAAAATAAATCACATAGTATAATTAGGTGGTTTTTAATTTATCATTTGGTTTCACTATTTTCTATTTTATGCACATGTGACCATTTCAAAAAATCTTAAACAAGCATTTTAACAATTGTCTACCCAAGGCTAACCTACTTAGATTTCATCACCAAGGGGGAAGTTGACTTAGTTTTTTGGCAAAGTATAAATATGTGGTTAATGGTATATTATTGCTAAGAACCCAACACCCTTATCACTATGGTTTGTGAATTAAGGGGTAAGCCCTAATACCAAGCCTATACCAGTGCCAATACAAATCCCTTTCAGCCCAAACTTTCTAAATATATCCTTAGGTTTTTTTTATAACCAACTTTCCATCACATTTAAAACTATATCTTAATAATCTCAAATAAAAATTAGGTTGACCATCTAGTTATCTTTTAATTTTTAAGTTGATTGTTTACTCTTTGCTTAAATTGTATTTTGTATTACCAAAACTTGCCTTAGCCAGTTTTAGTGCAAGATTTTGTGCTAGGTGCCTTAACTGGATCACCTTCATTGATCCAATTGATTATATTTTTCCTTTCAGTTCTTAATTTTTTAAATATTTGAAAAATTATTATTATCTCAGAACATGGTCATTTCAATCAACATAATCTATTAGAGGCCATTTGATTTTCCCTATCTATTGTACTTGGTCGACTTAGTCAACCCTATACACTTGTTTAACCTCTTTTTAATGTGATAGGTCAACCTAGTCGATCCTTTACTATTTGTAGGCACTATTTTGTATGCTAGGTTGACCCAGTCAACCCCATACTATTTTTTGCCTTCCCTATTTACTTATCCAAATCTCTATCTTTCCTTATTAGTATTCTATTCATTTCTTTTTAGTCATAATGAAGTCTCCTATCAGATACTTCTTAGATAGCTTGGATCCCTTTGGATACTATATGGGATGTTTATTTATCCCTCTTTTTTCTTCCCAAGAGCACCATCACTCTTGGGGCACCTCTTCCCCTCCATCCATCACTTGTAACATGATGCAAATCACACCTCAAGATGAAGTTGATGGATCTGATCCTTTTTATACTTACCACGATGCTTCTTATCTCTAAAATTTTAAAACTATTATGGGATAAATTGACATAATTTTAATCAATAATCCCACTAGTAATCCATCTTCTAATAACCCTCCCCTTAACACCAATTTGGGTAGTGCTCCTACCAACACCAACCCACCTCCTAATACAATTTAACTTCTTGCCCAAGTTATTTAGAAAATGAACATAATGAAAAACTATAACACCAATAAATTGGTGTAACTTAGATAAAATTTAATTAATATGGCTAATCAAACTCCAACTATTCATCCTCAAGCTAATCCCAATTACATTCCTCCACCTCTTAGAGATGCCTCGGGCAATGTTATTCTCAACCCATAATGAATAATAAAATGCTTCAAACTATGAAAAATGAGCCTTTATATTCCTTTATTATATTTATTGATATTGGTAACATATATCCAACTATAAAATATGAAGAGATTAAATACCCTGCCTTATTTCTTAAATTTTTTGGTAATCTTTACAAGGAGTGGATCCAAACTAATACTTTTGCCACAATTAAACTCTTAGTTAAAACCTTCACTGGTGATGTATTGGAATGGTATGATCAATTACCCCAATATTTGGCAACTTGAATATTTGGTTAATCCTTTAGTTAAAGAGTTTGAACACAATGATCTTCCTAAAAATTGTCTTAGCCACTTCATCAATATTAAGCAATCTCCCATTGAATCAACTCATGACTTTATCAAAATATGGAAATCATTGGCCCATAAATTTGAAAATAACATGACTAATGATAAATTTTCCACACTCTTTATAACTACTTTGACTCCTTTTCTCCAATATAAGGTTTGAACTTTTTCTTTGAAAACAATTAATGAAGCTCTTAACCAAGCTAAACATCAAGATTTTCTCATGAAGCAATTTGAACCTAATACTAAAATCTTAAAAGGATGTTTTCAAATATATACCAATGTCATCACTAGTAATACTCCACAAACTAGGCCTAGAGTTACCAAAGTTGATATCCCTTCACCTTATCATACACCTCTCTCAACTCAATAACTGAAATAACTCTTACCACCCTCTAGACCTTTCATTTATCCTAACAATCCTCCCAAGTGGTATGACCCTAATCTATTTTTTGGTTTCATGCCAACATTGGTCATTCCCATGAATCTTGTAGAGGGATCACTAAATTGTCTATCTCTTATATGTTTGGTGATTTAGTTAATCATGAAGCCATGATCAACTTTTGTCATCAAGAGTACACCGTTTCTTCTCAAAAGCAACAAGCTTCCAAAGATTTTACCTTGAAAAATCAAAAATATTTTGGTACAACCAATAATAAACCAAAAAATAAGGATTTTTATGCCATTTATGACAATTATGACCAATATTACAATAATTCTCAATATATTAACATTTCTAAGGTCAATTATCATCACAAACTAGCTCATAAAGACCCCATTACTAAGTCTAGAAATCCATATTTAGAATAACTACTCAAAGATAATACAACCAATACAACCACTAATATTTATTCAATAGCTCATGAGGAACCACCACCTCTTTCTAGTCCTCTAACCACATATATAACTTCATAATATAATTTACCTCTTAAACCTCATGCTAGTTCTTCTAAATGTCATTGGAACTTTCTTGAAGAACTCAACTTTATGCCTTGAAAGATTCCACTTATGGATTTGGTTCTTACTTCAACATATCATCGTAAGTTCCTTATGAAATAACTTAAATAAACTAAAGATCCATCTTCTATTTATGAAGAACCACCTTCTATCGAATCTCATACTACCAACATCAATATCATTGAAACTATGTGTTCTTCCAAGCCTTCTATTGAATTTCTAGTGGAGGATTCACCAAGGTTCAAATAACGAGGATGCATGAGTTGTGGTTGCATGGGATGAATCAAGTGAATACCACAAAATGCTAAAGTAAATGAAATCAAACAAGAGACAATTACATAGACAATTTAGAGAAAATCCAATATTCCATTAACATGAGATGGCCATAATGAAGAATACATATAGGAGAGATCATTAGTAACTCCTCCACAAATGGTAGTCAAGAACCCCAAGAATAGACTGTAACTCCTCCATGAAAGGTGGTGACAAGGTGCTAAGAATAAAGAAGTAACTCCCATACCCAGAATAGCCAGTCAAAGGAGTTACTTATGACATTCTTATGACACCTATGACACATCTATGACAGACATCTCCACATAAGCTATCCTATCCCACGAATGTAGAAAAACTCCATGTATGCACAAATATATTTTTTCCCTAATTAAATAATAGGGAAAAATAAAAACATACACTAACACCCCCCATAAGCGTAGCTTAGGTGGGCAGTGTGGAAATATAAAATAGGTCCCGAAAACTAGGCCTGATGAGGTACCCATGTACAAATGCAATCTCCCATAAGATAGAGAAAAGGATAAAACTCATAGGGAAAAACTCCCCCCCCAAAAGAGAGACATAAAAGAAATGAAGAGGCTAGAAGGCCCCCCCTGAAGATGATGCTGCTGCAAATGTAGACCACACCCCAAGAAGAAATCGTAGATGAATGAACTTTCTCTCGGTGAAAGATTTGGTGAAGATGTCTATAACCTGCTCTAAAGACTGGCAAAATATCAAGTTGATGACCTCACTATGAATAATCTCTCAAATGAAGTGCATGTGAATCTCTATGTGCTTGGTCCACTGGTGCTAAACCAAATTCTTGCAAATCTAGATGGTACTCTGGTTGTCACAAAAAATGATGGTGGGCTGCCAGATAGGAATGACAAACTCAAAAAGAATCCCCTAAAGCCAAATAGCCTTAGTAGCTAAATTAACAGCTCCCCTGTACTCTACCTCTATAGATGATATAGCAATAACATTCTTCTTCTTGCTAGACCAATTGATAGGACCAGAACCTAGAGAGAAACTATAGCCAAAAGTGGACTTGTGAGTTTGTGAGTCACCAGCCCAGTTTGAATTTGTATATCCAACCAAGTCAACCTCTATGCCAAATCTATAATGAATACCATATATATGTGAACCCTGTATGTAATGCAAGATCCTCTTAGCTGCTTTCCAATGTAGCTCATGAGGTTCTTGCATAAATCTAGAGATAAGTCCCACTGTATATGATATGTCAGGCCTGGTGTAAGTCAAGTAGATGAGACTGCCAACAAGTTATCGATACCGAGTGGCATCAACCAATGGTGAAGAATAGTCAGCCTCAAGCTTGAATCCTGATAGAAAGGAAATTAGAGATGGCTTGCAATTATTGATGTAAAATTGATCCAATAAGTTAAGAGCATACTTAGGCTATGTAAGAGAAATCTCTGAATCTAACTATGAGATCTCGATGCCAAGGAAGTAGTGAAGCAAACCCAAGTTTGTCATGTCAAATCTATCTTGGAGAGATGCCTTCACCACTACAATAGCTGATGAATAACTCTCGGTGATCAAAAGGTCATCAACATAAACAACCAAAATCAAGAGCGAGTCATCCTACTATAAAAAGTAGACATTAGGATTAGAATGGCACCTAGTGAACTTGCTGTGAGAAGTAAGAAATCCATCTTGGTGTACCATGCTTGAGGGGTCTATTTGAGGCCATAGATAGATTTCCTAAGTCTGCATACTAAGGAAGAATCTTGAACAAATCTTGGCTGTTGCTCCATGTAGATCTCCTCCTCTAGGTCTCTGTGAAGAAAGGCACTCTTCACATCCATTTGGTGTACATCCCAACCATGTGCTATAGTAATAGCCAAGGTGATTCAGATAGAAATCATCTTTTCAATGGGTGCAAGGGTCTCTAAGTAGTCAATGCTTGCCACCTATGAGAAACCCTTAGTGACCAATTGTGCCTTGTACTCATCAACCAACCCATCTATTGCAAACTTGGTCTGATATATCCACCTACATCAAACGATCTTCTTTCCCTTAGGAAGTGAAGTCAAGTCGTAAGTGTGATTTTTGATTAAAAAGAATATTCTTCCTCCATAGCATTATCCCACTTAGGTACCCCTGATGCCTATCAAAAAGTTTGTGGATCCAAAACTGAAGCAAAGAAGGCATGTGGATCTCTTTGAAAATCCCCCTAGTATGTCTGTCATCTGTGAGATCTCCTACCCAACTATCAGCACTCTCAAGTGTTTGTTTGGCCCAAAGTGGCTCAAAAGTGGGCGAGTTAGGTGCTAATTCCTCATCCTCTAACTAACTAGAGGTGGATGACTCTACATCACTATCCTTGCTATCTGAATTTGAAGAAGAAGAAGAAGATGTCTCTAGCTCAAGAACCTGCTATGGCTGATCTAAATCTGAGGAATCATCATGAAGAAATAGATATGATGAGAGAGAAGAAGTGCCAAGTGTTGAGTCTCTAGGACTCTCCTAAAAGTGGACACTTCTCTCAATGAACAACTCATGAGTGGGTGGATCTAAAAGGTGATACCCCTTAACACCATCTAGATATCCTACAAAGATGTAAGGCTTAGACTGACATTCCATAGCTTTACATTTCTTCTTCAGTATGCAAGCCATGGCTAGGAATCTGAAAACCCTAAGGTGTTCAACATTAGGTTTCCTTTTATGCCAAGCTTCAAAGAGTGTTATCCATTTCAAAGCTTTGTGAGGAACCCTATTTTGAATGTAGCAAGCACAATTGATGGCTTCAGCCCAGTACTATGGTGTTAAGGATTTGGAGTGAATCATACAGATACCCATCTCTTTCAAGATCCTATTTTTATGTTCTACAACTTCATTCTGTGAAGGACTATAAGTGACTGTGTGCTGTAAATCAACCCCCTCTGTGGTGAAAAATTACTCAAAACTATTACTGACATACTCCCCTCCATTATCAGTTTGAAAAACCTTCATGGATTTCTCACTCTGTTTCTCAATAAGAGCCTTGAAATCTAGAAAATTTTCAAACACTTCAGACTTTTGTTTGAGAAAATATATCCAAGTGTACCTAGAGAAATCATCAATGAAAGTGAGGATGTACTTGGCCCTTGTGAAAGATGGTTTGGGAAAGGGTCCTGATACATCACTATGGACTAACTCTAAATATTATGAAGCCCTCCAAGCTTTGCCTTTGTCAAATTTTGCTTCAAGATGCTTCCCAAGGGAGCACCCCTCGCAAAGTCCTTTTGAGAATTAGACATAAGGCAAGCCAATGACCATGTCATGCTTGCAAATTTGCTCAAGGTAGCGGTAGTTAAGGTGACCAAACCACTCATGCCATAATTTTTTAACTCCATCTAAATGAGTTAGCAATGCTATTGGAGAAGAATCAGGTGCAAAATGTGAGGTGTATAACCTTGCTTGGTAACCTACCCTACCCATTACCATTGTAGTATCACTATGCAACTCCCTGATAGCCACTGAATCTGGTGAAAACTCAACTATCATGCCTCGATCAATGTGAGTGATTTGGTACATTGATAGGAGATTGGTTGAAAAAGAGGGAACACTTAGAACATTATTGAATGTTCCTCCTTCCATTTCAACTAACCCTCTCCCTACAATAGAAATTGATGTGTCATCACCCAAACTAATTGAAGTCATGCTACAAGGCTCTAAAGATGAAAACTCAACTAGGGAAGAGCCCATGTGGTGAGAAGAACCCAAGTCAATGACCCATAAAAATGTAGAAGCTATTGTAGCTACAAGGGCCTTGCCCTTTTATTTCTCCTTACCCTTGCCTTTTGCCTTAGTATAATCTTGGGTAGATTAATTCTGCTTGATGGACTCAAAAACACCTATGTTGTGCTTCTCTAGAAGATGAGTTAGGTGATCTATTTATTTTTTCATGCATTTATGTTCATCATGCCTTGTCTTCTTACAATAGGCACACTTAACATTCTCCTTCTTAGGTTTAGCATTGGAGGAGGAAGACTCAGAGTTGTTTTTGGCAGGATTGTTGTTTTCTTTTTTCTTCTTCTGGTCCTTGTTCTTTTTCTTCTTCTCTTTTTTTGAAGTCTTATCCTTACCATTTCCAGATATCAAAGCTTGGGTTGAGTAGACTTCATTTTTCCCATTTGAATTAGCTTATCTTACTCCCTAGTCAAGTCATCAATGAATGAATCCAAAGAAGGCATTTTTCATGTAGTGCTAAGGGCACTTTTTATGGCATAGAAAGTGGAGACAAAGACTGAATAGCTTGGACCTAACTTTGCAAGAATAGAAAGGATGAGTTGATCATCTTTCTTCTCTATCCCACATTCTTTCAATTGCAATCTAAGGGCCTTAAACTTAGTGAATAAGTCCTATAGGGTGTCAAAGTTGCTAGGACTTAGACTTATGAGTTTGTTTTTTAGCTCATGACCTCTCATCTCATCAAGCTTCCCAAATAAGGTTTCTAAGGTGTCCCATATGTCTTTGGGAGTCTTGGAAATTTCTAAATTGAAGAGAAGTTTAGGAGACATGGACAATCTCAGTAATCTATAGGCTTCATCACTACGATTGTACTACTTGACCTTTTCAGCATCAATGTTGGGTTCTACTTCAGTATCCATGGTGATCGTATACAACCCTTTACTTCTAAGAATGATTGACATTTTAACCTTCCATTAATGATATTTGAAGGGTGTTAGGGGTTTAAGTTGAAAATAATCTATTTTAAGCTAAATTTAAGTGAAGTTGTGTTGATTGCAAGTTGTAAAATTATGCAAAAAGGAGAATGAAAACAAAGATTGCAAGTGCTAAAAAGTAATCACACCCATCTAAAATGTTGAAACCCCCCCCCCAAATGTGCAAATTCACACTCAAAAGACATCGAGTTTAGTTGAGAGTGCATCTTAGAGCAGTTACTATAAGACTTTAAGCAAACAAGACATCAGACTCAGTTGAAAATGCATCTTGAGAGACCCAAATTTTAGGCACTTTATAAACTAGTGTGTTTTTAACAAATAACAAGCCTACACTGTGGATAATTGAAATATAAACACTTTTGTAAAAAATGGCACATGAATTTGAGCTACCATTTGCAAGATATTAAAGATTCAATTTCCTGTAAACTAGTGTTTTTACAAAAAAAATAGCACTAAAATATTAAATAAATGCCTATTTTGAGAGATAAAGTGGCCTTCTAACCACTCATTAGACTTATCATGGAGTGAGGGATCAAAAGGAGGTATTTGTGAGGGGGAATTAGCCTCCTACCAACTTGGGCCTCACCCTTCGTCTTTGATAATCGAATATACAAGCTTTAAAAAAAACTCAAATATTGCTCAATCAAAGAACCCCCCTAAAAAAATATGATTTGGCACTTTATATTAGTGTGTTTACAATTGCCACTAGCAAGAAATACTAAGTGGTATTGATTTCAATGCATTACAAAACCCTCATGAAGAGCATATGCTAAAAATACAACTTTGGCATAATATCTAGAGAAATAAACAACACCACTACGATCTACTCAAAAAATCATGTACTTTCAAAAAAAGAATCATCTCAATACGAGGTCTTATGTGAAAGTTATGATCCTTTGAAGTTCCCAAAATGAGAACTGTGTAATGTCACGACTGAAAATCTATTATTTCTAAAAAAACTTAGCATCAAAATCAAAAAATGTCTACACTAGTGCATAGATCATGAAAAAATAGACAAAATAAAAATAAAAATAAAAATAAAATCAAAGGAGTTCGTATGAGCAAGAATGGAGCACTTGAAAACTACCTTCAAAATTACAACTGCCAATAGAGAGGGGTCCTATTGTAGCTTTCTAAGCATGTTTTTGCAAAGTATACAAAATGTATGCAAAAATTGAAAGATACCCATATGGTTTTTCTAGGCTACGAACAAAACCCAGAAGGCATTTTTCTTGCTGATGTATAGAAGATGTAGATCTAGTGTAAAATAGATGTCTTTAGCTAGAAAAAATGACCCCATCAACCAAAAAATGGCATGCAAAGGTAGAATCAGCTACCAAGAGATTGCAAAGGCATGTGACAACCTGCAATTCTGATTAAAACATGAATTATATAAGATGATTGACAGAAACAAGATTATAGGATCTTGTAAATCCTACCTGCATGTATATGGAGAGACCAAACAAGCCATGGAAGGAATAATAGCATGGAGAACTAATAATATCTCTCAAAAGTTTTCAAATTTCATAAAAAAATGCCTTAACAAAGCTCTAAATTTCAATAAAAGCAATAATAAAATAGACAACCAGTTACTGGGGTGGCTTTGATACAATATCGGAGGATTTGCCAAGGTCTGAATAATGAGGATGCACAAGTCATGGTTGCATGGGATGAAGCAAGTGAATACCACAAAATGTTAAAGTAAATGAAATCAAATAAGAGACAATTACATAGACAATTTAGAGAAAAGCAAATATTCCATTAACATGAGATGGCCATAATGAAGAATACATATAGGAGAGCTCGTAAGTAACTCCTCCACAAATGGTGGTCAAAGCACCCCAAGAATAGACTATAACTCTTCCATGAAAGGCGGTGACAAGGTGCTAAGAAAAGAGAAGTAGCTTCCATACCTAGAATAGCTAGTCAAAGGAGTTACTTATGAAACCTATGACACATCTATGACACACATCTCCACATAAGCTAGCCTATCCCACGAATGTAGGAAAACTCCATGTATGTACAAATATATAATTTCCCTAATTAAATAATAGGGAAAAATAAAAACCTACACTAACAATTTCTTGAAGAGGATATGATCAATGATGAAATTCTTTTTCATGTTGATGATCCACCACTTTTCATTAAAATATCCATTAATACTACCCTTATCCATAAATTTCTACTTTATTAAGGCTTTCGTATTAATGTGACATCTTTTTGGCTCATTTAACAACTTGGGTATAACAAATATCATCTTAAGCAAACTCATCTTACATGTCATGTTTTTGATAATACAAATCAAAAGCCACTTGGTTTCATTTGGCTTCCATTAACCATCAGACCTAAAATAGTTTGGACTAAGATTATGGTCCTTGATTTACCCTTATCTTATAACATACTCCTTAGTCTCTCATGGACTCATTGAATGAGGACTATTGCTTCTTTCGATAGCCAATGCATTAAATTCTTACATAATGGAAAATGATAAACGCATGAAGCTAATCCTAACCCATGGAGCATTCAAATTCCTAATCCCAAATTTCAATATTATATTCCTACAATTCCTAAGATTAGTAGTGCTCCTTTACCTGAGTTCATCAACATGAATCCTAATGTACAAGTTAATCTTGTAGATTTTGATGATGATGAACCTAGTGATTTATAACATACTTGCATTACTACTAAGCTACCTCCATATATTTCATAGTGTGTTCCTCCTTTATTACCAAGAGACCATACTATTTCTCTTATTGATGATATTATCAATTTTCCCCCTCCATGAAATGCTCAAAAACCTTCTTTACCAGAAGATGCCTTCACTTGTAATGATTTTGGAGTGGATAAATTGTTTCAATATCCTCTCATCATGTCTCCTCATACATTTAATAATATCAAGATTTTAACTTTTGAAACTCCCCCTGAATCTCAAACATGTACAATTTATCCAACATATGATGACAATTATATAATGTCCCAAGCTCAATCTTGAGACTTGGATGTATAGCATTATCAAAAAACCTTATCCCAAATTCATGGTTTTAATCAGGGTATGCATACCATTTCTATGGATCATGACTTATATCCCAAAGGTCATGTGCCTCCTATCAATGCTCCTCTTATTGATACCCTTTGAGTGGTATAGAAAATTATAACTTTATAATATCCATAAACTCCTTCATCTCCATTACCACCTTTTGGATCCTATCACTACATTTGATCCTTCTCCCATCCCAAAAACCAACAACACTTCAATCCCTTTAACCCATCTACTTCTACTACTCCCAAGATTACACTTGATGTCAAGGTAACCAATGTCTATCAGATACATTATGAATATGATCGTCATGGTAATCAAATTCTTGATCTTGAAGTATTGTCAAATATTAAGGTCCTCTTCCCATCTTGCCTAGTAACAAATCTATCCTTGAAATACTTCATGATCAAGAACCTCAACTTCCTCAATAACATCATAAACTTGGGTATTTTAAAACTAAACCCCCTTATTTCAACAACTTCATTACTAGAATTAATCCTAAAGCTAATCCAATTTCTTCCTTACCTATTGCACCATATCACTTTCAAGACATAAATGCCATGTTTATCAAATAAACCACTCACATTAAATATGGTACTCCATCTTATCCTCGACTAATTATTGTCTCTCATGAACTCTCACCTACTGAACATGATAATTTCAACTTAGTATTTGATAAGTATTCTGAGGTTTTTTCTTGGTCTTATGAGGGCATGCCTAGTATTGACCCTATAATTATGATGCATAATATCATTAATTATCCTGATGCTAAACCTGTGCATCAAAAGCAAAGGAAATTTCCACCTGAGGTTCACACTTTATGTCACAAGGAAATCATCAAATTACTCTATGCTAAATTTATTCAACTAGTGAACTATTCTAAATGGGTTTCTAACATTATTCTCATTTGGAAAAATGTCTCTATGTTCATTCACATTTGTATTAATTTTCACAATCTTAACCTCACTTATCCCAAGGATAACTTCCCTCTACCTTCTATAGATGCCATCATCGATTCCACAGCTAGTTATAAAATGTTATCTCTTATGAATGGCTTTTCAAGATATAATTAGATTCGCATTTCCCCCAAGGACCAACATAAGACTAATTTCACCATGGAATAGGGTACCTATTGCTATGTCAAAATGTCTTTTGGCCTAAAAAATATTTAAGACACTTAGCAACAACCAATGACTCACATCTTTCATGATCTTATCCAAAAAATTGTTGAAACCTATGTGGATGATCTCATTACTAAATCCAAAAGTCATATAACTCATCTATCAGATCTTATTATCATCTTCAACCATCTTCTCAAATATCAGGTTAGACGCAATCCTTACAAATGTGTCTTTGGTATCATATCTAAAAAAAATTTAGGATGCCTAGTCTCTCTCTATGACATCAATGTTGACCCTACTAATATTAGTTCTACCATCAACATGCCCATTCCTTTTTTTTATTCCTAACATTTATACTTAGGCAAACTTTCATAAATTAGATGATTCATCCCTGAAATGGCTTATCACATCCATTCTATTAATTTTCTTCTTAAGAAAGGTACTGCTTTATAATGGATGGACCCTTCTAAAAAATCTTTTGATAACATGAAAGAGTCATTAATTCACCCACCTAAACTTCATCCTCCTTTCAATGATTGACCCTTAATTCTATATACTTATTCCACACCTATATTAGTTGGGTAAATATTCTCCCAACATGATGATACCAGAAGAGAGTATGCTATCTACTAAATTAACTGAGGCCTCATCAATTATGAAACATATTATACAAAAATTGAATGTGACTACCTCATCATCTATTTTATATCTAAAACACTTTGTCATTACATACTTTACCAAACTACTTATATCGTCATTCATTCTGACCCCTTTCATCATTTGTTATCCAGAGCCTTTCTTTCTAGAGATATAATTGGCAAATAGATTGTCCTCCTTATGAAATTTGATCTCTACATCATCACTCAAAAAATTGTCAAAGGGCAAGTCATAGATGATCAACTTATCACAGCTCCTATACTAGCTACTTGTCCCCTTCAAGGTAGTTTTCTTGATGATAATATCCTATATATTTAAGGTCTTAATCAAGTTATATATCTTAAAGATTATTCTCATAACTTTACCACTGATCTTAAAGAAAATAATTTTGATGAATCCACTATTTCCTCTAATACTACTAAATTTAAAGTATTCATTGAGGAGCTTCTTAAAATTAATTTTGACTTACATGAGGATACATGGATCCTTCACTTTCATGGTGCTAAATGCTTTTGAGGAGATAGGGTAGGTTACATTCTCACAATTTCTCTACAAAAAATCATTCCTTTAGAATTCTATTTCACATTTGATGTCACCAATAATATGGCTAAATACAAAGCTCTAATCTTAGGCATGAGAGTTGCTCTTGATTTAGACATTCAATATTTACATATTTTAGGTGATTCTTAGCTTATTTTCCACCAATTCAATGGTGATTATCAATGCAAAATCAAAAATCTAATTACCTATCATCAAATTTCAACCACTCTTGCTAAGGATTTTATCTCTTTCACTATTGAGCCTTTTCCTAGAGATAAAAATTTCATTGTTTATTCTTTGGATTATTCAATTTCTCTCTTTCATCCACACCAAGTTATTTTTAATCCTAATATTTTTATATAAATAATAAAATCTCCATCTTTAACTCAACCACCAGACTTGCTTATTTGCCACATCGAGGCTATCACCATTCGACGAATCCCATGGTATAAATCCATAATAAAAGGATGTTATGTCAAAATACATACTTGAAGGCTTGTTTACAAATACATGTATTTTCATGAGAGTCTAAGTTAGGAGGATAATTTTTGGAACACCAAAAATTATCCTCCTAACTTAGACTCTCATGAAAATACATGTATTTGTAAACAAGCCTTCAAGTATGTATTTTGACATAACATCGTTTTATTATCATAACTCTAAAGGTACCTTGCTCCATTATGTTATGCAAGACAAGGTCTCTCCTCTTCTTGCATAAGTACATGGGGTAATTTGTGATGGATACTATAGTAGACATGCTAAAACTAAAAATTCCTACATATGGGTTACTATTAACCAACTTTTGAAAAGGATGCAATAAAATTTGCTGAAAATTGTACTCCTTGTCAACTTCATGATGATTTAATTCATTCACCTCTAGCTGGAATTTAATCTATCGAATCTCCTTGGAAATTTTCCACATGGGGATTTAATCTTATTAAAAAATTACCTTACTTATAGGATGTGCATGTCTTTATCATCACTTCTACCAAATATTTTACCAAATGGGTTGAATCCATGTTATTTCTCTTAATTTTTTCTCATTTATTAATTAAGGAAGAAGGTAAGAAACTAGTAATAAAGGTGTGGTAGAAGAAACTATTTTTTATACATGTGTGATCCAATTGAGTGTGGAGAGATCCTTTTTGTCTTAGAATGATGACCTATAGATAATAAAACACTAACAAAAAGGGTTGTTATAAAGATAGTTAGGTGGACTACCTAGTGTGAGCTAGATATGAGAAATGTGAGCTTGTTAGGAAGCTATCAATCCACTCTTTGATAATAATTAAGATGAAAGAGATCAAATGAAAGTACTTGCATAAAATTTTTAAAAAAAATAACTAAAATGAAATATAAGAAGAAATGAATGCTTGTTATGGAAAATGACTAAATATAAAAATAGTGGGTCAATACTAGTGCTAAAATAGATCAGGTTAGGTTCAAAAAATTAGGCAAGGGCATGTGAATAGGTAGGGATATAAAAATTTATATTTGGTTTGGAGTAAGGGGTTGGAAATAGCTTGATATTATTTGTTATCATAGTGACTATTGATGGTTAGGGTGATCTTCAGTAGATAAGCTAACCTTCGGTAGTTGGGTAATCATTGATGGTTAGAGGTTACTATCGCTAGTTGTGCTGACCATTGGCATTTGCCTATGGAATTGTGGAGGTGTTAAGAAAATAGTTTTATAATGGTTTAATGATAAATTAAATTTTTGTTAATGGTTTGGTTAGGGTATGGGAAGTCAGAATATAGGTGTAGGAGGTCTGGTTTAAGCTTGGAAGTTAGAAACCAAAAAAACAAAAATAAAATACAAAATATACCTATTACTTGCTAAATGGCTGATGGCTAGAGAAATTTTGGCAAAGTAATGGTACTTTGCCTTGAGATTAATATTGGTAGAGGTTCAGATCTCTATTGTAGTTGACAAATTATTGGAAAGGAGATTGGATAGAAAGATTGAATACCTTCATGCTATAATGCTCTTGTGATTGATTGATCTCACCTCCTACTCCCCTCCTTTTATAGACAAAGAGAGATGGAGGATAAAAGGTTCCCTAGGAGGTTGTATTACTAATTTTTATGCTTAGGAGTTCATTAGTAATGGGAAAAGAGGACATATTTTATTGTGTCATGTTAGCTTTCACATAGTTGGTATTATGTAAGAATGAGGAAGACCTGACCATCAATGGTCAGCCTAACCATTGGTGATTGAGGTTTTAGAGGAAATTAAGTTAAGGAGGGTTAAACGGGGTTGGGTGAAGGGTTCATCAATAAGTTAGTGAGTTATTTAATTTATTAGCTAGCTAGACTCAAGGTCTAATGGGTTGGTTAGTGGGTCAAGAAGGGTTAGGTGGTCCATAGGGGGTCCTGAGGCATTTCAACATCTAAAACTATCATGTGCCATTTTCTAGTGTCTACACCAAGTTTCATTGTTAATAAAAATTCCATTTTTGATTCCCTGGCTTCTTTGGTTTCTCTCTTTCATCCACACCAAGTTATTTTTTATCCTACTTTTCTTATAAAAATAATAAAATCTCCATCTTCAACTTAACCACTAGAATCACTTATCTGCCACATCAAGGATGTCACTATTCAACAAATCCCATGGTATAAATACATTATTCAATTTTCGAAACACCAAACCCATCCTCCTAACGTAGATTCTCATGAAAAGACATGTATTCATAAATAAGCCTTCAAGTATGTATTTAAACACAACATAATTTATTATCATAATGTTGACGGTACCTTGATCCATTGTGTTATGCAAGATAAGGTCTCTCCTCTTCTTGAACAAGTACATAGGGGCATTTTTTATGGATACTATAACAGACATGCTATAACCTATAAATGCCTATGTATGGGTTATTTTTGGCCTACTCTTAAAAATGATGAAATTAAATTTGCTAAAAAGTATACTTGTCAACTTCATGATGATCTAATTCATTCACCTCTAGCCAAACTTCAATATATCTAATCTCCTTGGAAATTTTACACATGGGGATTTAATCTCATTGGAAAATTACCTCGCTTCTAGGATGCACATGTATTTATCATCATTGCTACTAAATATTTTACCAAATGGGTTAAATCCATGCCTCTTGTTAATGTCACCATTCCTACTATTTATAAATTTGTTCTTAATCAAATCATTTTTTGCTTTGGTGTTCCACATACCATCATTTCCTATAATGGTGGAAATTTCAAAATAAACATGTTAAATATCTTTGTGCTAAATTCAAGATCAATCATAAATTTTTCACACCTTATCATCCACAATGTAATGGTCAAGCTGAGGCCACTAATAAAATTCTCAAAAAAATCCTCCAAAAGATAATTCATGAAACTTGCATAGATTGGCATCTTCATCTTTACCATACTCTTTGGGCCTATCGAACTAGCATACATATTACCAATGGGGCAATGCCATTCTCTCTAGTCTATGGTTATGAGTCAGGTCTTCCATTAGAAGTTGAGCTTCCCTCTCTCTGCATATCTCTTCATGGTATCATTCTTGATGAATAATTGTGTGAATATCACCTTCATGCCCTTAATCTCTTTGATGAATGTCATCTTTATGCTTTACAACATAACTACCAATACAAGGCCCATATTGTCAAACAACATAACAAACTTGTTAAAATTTACACATTTAGCATTGGTGATTTTGTCCTTAAATTAGACTATACCCATGATAAATAAGGTAAATACATCAAAAAATGGTGGGGCTCCTATTTAGTCAAAGAAATTTTTGGTCTAAGTACCTATCACCTTCAAACTAATGAAGGCCATGTTTTTAAAGAGCCCAACAATGCATAATTCCTTAATAAGTACTTTACTTAAACATTTCCTTCTTTTCATGCTTTCTATCTACATCTATCTAACACTTTTTTTAGGTTACTTACATAGGTCTCTCCCTCTGTACTATTTTTCTCTCTTTTCATAAACCTTTAGTCCTTCAATTTTAGTCTTTTGGTTTCCCCTTTCTCTCATGAGTTACATTGTAAAACCATAGATAAGACCTGATCTTCCTCATTATTTACCATAGTTTTCTTTATTTCATACTCTTTTTACACACTTTTTACATCCCTTAGATTTATATTTTATGAGTTACTTATAAGACCATGGATAGGACCAGGCCTTCCTCACAAAATACCGTATTTCTTATCCCATTTTTTTTAACATGTTTTTTGGAACCCTCATGGGTTTCTCTTTTATGAGTTGCAATGTAAGACCATGGAGAAGACCTATCCTTCCTCATAAAATTACCATCTTTTATCATTCATTTTCTAAGAACATGTTTTTAATCCTTATTCTCAACTTTATATTTTATTTCGTTTGGTAGATGGAACTTGCACAATAATCTATATTATCATATTTTCACCCCTTTCCCTCATTCTTATGATAAAAAATCACACTTTATTGTCATTGTATCCCTTTTTTTCCCCTTTGTCACATTTTTTATGGTTTGAAGTAATTCAAATTGTTCCATGTGTCATCCCTCTTGATTTCCTTTCCTTCCACTCCACATTGGATAAAATAAGGTCCAAGTCAAGATAGCACTTTTATTTCACCTAGATTTATGAGACTTTTAGACCCCATGATCTTTTAAGTTATCTCTCTTACCAAGTAAGTCCCAATTATTAAAATGAAATTTGTCTTTAGCACCCATGTTTGGTTTTCCAAATATGTATGGAGGAATTAAAAAATACATCAAGAAATTTAAAATACAAATCATTTAAAACAAAAGGAAATAATATACAAAAGGCAACATACAAATCTCAAAAGTCAAAATATAAAAATACATGATTCTAAGCACATCTCCTCTCTCCAATCAAAGATCAAACTCCATAGTTAGCCTCACATAGAGCCAAGGTCCATTGGGGTATGGTAGGCCAGTAGATTGGAATAGGATAATTCTAAAAACTCTATGGTGCTACCTACTTTCTCATGAAATTACCTAAACTTCATAGTAGACCGATGACTTTGTAAGGGGTCCTGAGGAATGGGAAATACATTATGGAAAGGTAGGTCCATTTTATTTTTCATGCACACTGCCTTCATGGGATGATCTATATACTGTATTTTTTGATCTAAGACTTGTGTGGTTAAGAGAAGTTCTTCATGGTCCTTAAGGTCAAAACTCCTCTTGTTTTGACAAACCTAATTTAAGTGTCTTGACTTTGATAAAGAGTTATTCTACCTTGGTTTTTACTTCATTTTCCCCTCTACCCATTTCATTTCCCCCCTTGATAGGAAAATTGTGATTCCAAATATGTTTTCCCTCTTCTATTATTCCTTCTTATTCACCTCTTAAAAACATGCTAGCATTATTTTTTTACTTTTATCTATTTTTAGAGAAAAATAACATGTTTGAACAACTATGGATTAATTTATTTATACCATAAAACTACATTCCTAGACTTATTTTATTTTATTTTACATATTGGCCATTTTTGTCCCACATATGAAGCTCTAGAATGATTTGATGAAGCACACATGAAGCACAAGTAGGCATTTTGATGAGGCCAGATCTTGCACATGTGGATGAGTGAAGAAGAATTGGTTATATGGGTTCATCCACTTTTGTTCCAAGATCATATGTGCTAGATATCAAGTCCTCTACCAAAGTACAAATTAATTAATGCATGTGTAAAGTAGGCTCTTCAATAAATTTTCACTAAGTTTCCCATACTTAGCCAAAAGAGTTTGACCATCACTAGAACATCATAATGGAACAAATACAGACCATTCAACTTGGGCATTCAATATATTCACCTAAAAATCTCCTGGGACTAATGGATCAAATGGGTTTGTCATTTTTTATCTTAGGAACATCCCCTAAAAGTTTGATGCCTCCATGACTTTTTCTCTTCAAGTTATGAGCCTTTGAAAATAGACCTACAATGTGAGACGTTTGTGTCAACATCAAATTTAAGGACATAATGAGATCATCCTATTTAGCTTAAATTTTAAAATCACATAACCATCAATGATGGTCATGTAAATGGCATTCTATAGGAGTGAATATGTCAACTTTAAGACCATGAATTAGTCATTGGTTTTCAAATAGTGGGTCCTGGTAGATCAATAGTCTATGTTACATCATACATTTGGATATAACGATGAGCTATCAAAGATTCAATGAACCTCAAATGCAAATATATGTGTGACAAGTTTCAAGGATGTGTTTAACTAGGAGGAGATCAATAATCTATTGTCCTTCATACAAATTGAAATTGATAGAAAAAGTTGAGTCAACATGTAAATGAGCCAATTTCATTTTCGATTGCCAATTAGATTAAAGATAGGTCTAAGATTATTAATAAAAGTTGGGAATCTATTTTTTACCATGAAACATGGGGTTTTGTAGGGGAATTTAATGCCATTAGATCTAGTTCAAATTCCATAGAGAAGTCGAGGTGATGCAAGGAACATGTATGGATCACCATTAAGGTTAAAATATGGACCTCTAGTTCATATTTTTGCTTAGGTAGAGTTGTTTCTTTAATAGTGTGTCATATTAGGAGAATTTGTGTATGTATAAAAGGGTTTTAGTTCTTATTAAGAAAAGATAGGTTTATTTGGAGCTATTACAATAAAAAGAAGTGCTTATAATCTATAAGTCTATACTGATATGGTAATTATGGGAAGACTAATATCCTTAAATTGGTTTCCACCTAAAAATAGACCTATGATCTAGGCATGAAGATAAAGTATAGGTGTAATTAATGCAAATTATCTTCAATCTTTATCATGATCATAGTCTTAAAAAGCATCAACATAAAGTAATGAGCCATGATCTGGTCAGATCTATAAGCATGAGGTTTTGTCTTCAAGCAAGAGTTGGTGTGAAGGATCAAAGAAAAGATCTAGTATTAGGAACTATGGCTAGGAGCATTTAATACATCCTCAAAGCCTTTGGGGACCCTCTCACTCAACAAGCCATACACAACATTCAGATTGATTGAAAGGGTGACAATGTTTCCATTGGCTAAGGAGTAAAAAAGTGGCATCTTAGGTTAATTTAATGACCCAAGATAGGTGTTATTTTTTGATGGCATTCTCACCGATTTTTTCAAGCTGCCTCTCTTATTCTATATATCCTGGTCTCATTCCTTTTGAGCTGGTTCTTAGCTTTTTAGAATTTTTTATTTTTTATTTTTGAGACAAGGAAAATCATTGAGACTCTTGTAAGAGTGTGATCATTTGATAAGGTTAAAATTTATCAAAATATTGTAAAAACTACCTTTTCAAGCAATATGATCAACTATTTACCTTTCTATTATCTTTAATCAGTGTTTAGCATGCTTGTGTATGGTAAATTTATGAGGGACATTTTTCCTAGTTTTTTATCCTTCGATTTACCTCTTTGAAGGTGTTTTCAAGTTAACTTGTAGGTCTATATTAGTGTTATATTTAAAACCTATTACATTAAATATTTATGCAATTGGTGAGATTATGAGATTGAGTAAGGCATAGTTATCCTTTTACCAATCTAGTGTGTGTTTAAACTTATGTGAGTGTCCATTCAACTTTGGTGCATCACCCTTCTAGGTTTATTAAGAACCCCTATCATCTTTATAACCCTTTTACCATGAAACATTAGTTTAGAAATAGTCTTAGGTGAGCATCAATAGGAAATTGGCCTTCTCTAGAGGTTTAATCCCAACATAGGTTACCCATAGCCTAGGATTCTCCCAATATTATATCTTAGTTGGAGATAACTTGAAAAACCCTCTCCAAGGGTGAAAATTAATCCTATAATAGTTTTTGGCATGATCGATGGGACACACTTCTTCTAAAAGGAAGATTAATCAAAGTTGATGCTGATTTGATCAAATTTACAATAGTTAAGCTCCAAAAAATAGCATCTAGTGACTCCAAAAGAGAAGAATCAATACTCTAGTGTAGAGTAGTAGCTTCATCTCATGCCAAAAGTGATAATAAGGTTAGCTTCAAGAGGTATTCTCTTTAAATTTTTTGAACTCCCTTTAAATTCATTAAAAAGTTCAAGGTTTGAAAATACTCATCCATATCAAGGAAACTTTTCTCCTAGGTCATTTCCAAGGCCTAGCCCTACAAAAATCCCTTTATTAATCCCTTACATAACCATGGAAATCCCTATAGATTTTGTGGCTTTTAATGGCCAAATCCCTCTATCCCTTGCTCATTATGATCCTATCCTAGTTTTAGCCCTCAACATTATTCCAATTATACTAGAGACCAAACTATAACACCCTATGAATACCTCATGGACATACAAATTTTTTAAAATATACATAATGTCACTAAGGATAATATATCTATTAGGTTTCTAGCTAATTATTTCAAAGTAAAGGTCTTAAATTGGTATAAAGGCCTTACTATTAATTCCATTCAAACATGAGACAAATTAGGATAAGCCTTTTGTAAAATATTTGAGGACAAAAGTGACCATTTGTCACTTATATAACAACTAACTACAATTAGAAGAGTTCCTAATGAGGTCATGCAAGACTTTAATAAAAACTTGGGATAGAAACACAGTCATAGTTAGACCAACCCCTAACTTTGCTTTCCTATATTATTTAAAATATTTAAATAGTGAAATAGTGGTGATGGTCCAATCTATGAGAGGTAATATACTTCTAGGTGCATATGAGGTGGCCACTAAGGAAGAAAATTGTCTGGTCTAAGTTGGCCAACATACACCTAGACCACCAATGCACTTATTTCTTGAGATTATACCACCTCCTATTGTTATTCCTCCATTAGATGTCATTATCCTACACTAATAATTACTGTAACACCTACACCAAAGCAAGAGAAATATTATACTAGTGGATCTAGCGATTCACTATAATAAAAGAACTTTTAGGAGCTCATAAGCATGTTTTAGTCTTTGGGGAATGAGCTAGTAAGTGTTAAAAGGTATCAAGCCTTCAATAGGCCTTATAAAATTTCATATTAGCCTTAGTAGTAGGATTTTCAAGTAAATATATCTCCATATAAAGGAAACTACTAGGGCCAAAGTTAGAACCAAGGACACGGGTAACATGGCTATAATAGGTATAACTTTAATCCCAAAGTTTCTAGTACTTCTGACTTCTTGGTCCTAGTTTAAAATAATATGGCTCAATAAGTAGATGGTACCATGCCTTAGAACTAGTCCTTTGGTCAACATATTGTCCTAAATATTGACCTTAACCAAGCCCTCAAAGATCAATGGTAGAAGGCTACTAATTTTGGATACAACCAAGCTCAGATGGCCCAAAATGTAGAAGTGCCTATGATGACTAGACCAAAAGAGCATCCACAAGGTTAAGGGTCTAATCAGGGACCAAATCAACTTGATGCTATAATGATTAACTATGAATAAGAGTGGTGTTATATAGCCAACCAACATGCTAGTTTTATCCAAGCCTATAGTCCAGTGACAACAAACACAAGATTTAAAAGAAGGAATATGGATGGTAACTAAGAAGTAGTCAAAAAACTTCCCACTATTACACCTTCATTGATAAGGCCCAGGGAACCTATTGTCAGTCCAAAGGTTCTAGTACCTCCAAACAATTAGATAAAAAGGAGTTCTTTTTTTCCCCAAGGCTCACAAGTTCAACAAACAATAGTGGTGGCTCCCAAAACACAATCAAAGGTTGGTGGTTCACCCATCAACATTGTTGAACAAATGAAGAATTCAAATGTGAGTATTCCCATGTGGGATATGCTCTCTATGCCTAGTCAATTGGACATTATTTTTTAGGGTTTGTCCAAGATTAATGTTACAACAATTGAAGACAAGCCATCAAGCAAGGTGAATGAATTTCTCACCAATGTAGTAAAAGGGCAAGAGGAAGGAAAATAAAGTAAAGTAGTCAAACCTCCTCCTTTCTATATTTCAGTAATCATGTGAAATTCTCTAGTGAATAATTCTTTGGTGGATAACAAGGATAGTACCTTAATAACACCAAAGTCTATAACTAATTAGCTTTATCTAAAATATGAGCCATCATCCAAGGGAATTTTACAACTTGATGGTTCTTATCCCAAGACATATGGTATAATTAAGGACCTCAATATGACCCTACAATATTATCCTAGTATGGTGGTGTCTTAGTATGTATTGATCTTAGATGTTCCTCCTCACTTTGCATTGTGTTTGTCTAAGGAGTTCACAGCAAAGATAGGGGGCTATCTTGTAATATATTGGTCATATATGGCCTTTAAGATAAGGTATGGGACAAAAGTGTCAATCAAATATAAGCCCATTTTATAATTCCATATAGATCCCTATGGCCCAGATAGTGTCAACATCAATTATACCATCATTGATGAGGACGAATTTACAATGGGTTAGGATCTGAACACTCCACTAAAAGAGGTATCAGACATGTTCCTAGATGAGTTATGGAATGACAACAGTTAGTGGTCTCCTTAGAAGGTCTTGAAGAGACTTAGTTGTTTTCTATTTACATGAAGAAGACCAGCCTATGCCATCCCTTATAAGGCCTCAAGAATATCTTAGTGGTCTATGGAGGTAATTTTTTGATGGCTCAAGAAGAAAACATAGGGTGGGTGTTAGTGTCATGCTGATTTCTCCTTCAAATGATAATTATTTCTCTTCATATAGGTTCTAATTTAGTTTCTCCTATAATGAATTAGAATATGAGGGTCTCATCCATGGCCTTTAATGGGTCAATAAGAGAAAGATCAAGTAGTTACAAGTCTATGGGAATAGTGAATTGGTTGTACACCAAGTCAAAAGTTATAATGCCACTAAGAACCCTATAATGAAGTCCTAAACACATAGAGTGTGGGACCTCATTGAGTACTTTGAGGATTTAAACATCCAATCAGTGTTGAGAGGATAAAACCAACATGTTGATAGGATAACAACTATGGGGGCTCATTTTGACATCCCCAATGAATTGAAAATAACCAAAGTTTAACCACATGTCAAAGTGGTAATAAGACCATCAATACCATATAATAAAGCTCATTAGTAGGTATTTGAAAATGACAAATAGATTACTTGCTTCTTGTAGCAAGAAGTATAATTCTCTTATCTCAATCAAGAAAAGTTATAGCACCAGTATGGGGAGAAGATTGTCCAATTAAAATCCAATAATCTTCCTAAGGGGATAGTCACCCTAGAAGGCCTCTTTCATTAAGGGGACCATATGATGAAGGATAAATCAATAATGTAAACTAACAAGGAGAAATATGAAAGAGTTCTTATCTTTGATTATAATCTTCTCAAGCTTGGAAAGGTAAGTGATAAATCTACGAGGCACACTTTCATAGAGATCTATAAGGAATATGTAGACATCTTCACTTGGAAATATAGTAACTTAAAGGTATTTGATCTTAATCTAGCCTAATACATAATAGATTTGAAGGATGATGCCAAGCCTATTAGATAGAATAAAATGCCAATAAATCCCAAGATTGAAGAGCTCACGAGAAAAGAGTTGACCAAGCTTGTGAAATCTAGGATCATCTTCCTAGTCAAGCACTCTTCATGGGTAGCTAATCTAGTACCTGTCTAAAAGAAGAGTGTGGAGATCATAATCTATGTATACTTGAAGGATATTAAAAGGGTCTCTTTGAAGGATCATTACCCTTTACCATCCATGGAACAACTCTTACAAGTAGTGGATAGTTTAGAACATTTCTCTCTCTTAAATAGATACTTAGGTTATAACCAAGTGATAGTGAGAAAAGAGGACTAGTACAAGACTGCCTTCACCAGCAAGTGGGGGACATTTACTTATTAAAATATGCATTTTAGATTATCTAATGCTGGCACAACCTTTCAAAGGAAATGGACATGGATTTTCAAGGATTACTAAATCAAATGGTGTTGGTATATTTGGATGACATTATAGTCTTTTCCATTAATTATAATGAGCACATGGACCATCTGAGGTTGGTTTTCCAAAGATGCATAGAGTATGGGATCTTTTTAGACCCCCAAAAATGTGTTTTCTCTGTGCATAAAGGAAAATTAATGGGACATATTGTTTAAAAAGAGGTGTTATCCATTGACCCTAATAGAGTAAGTGTTATTTTAGCCTTATCCTTGCCAGAGCACAAAAAAGGGATCTATAACTTCCTTGGAAAGATCAACTTTATGAGGAGGTTCATACTTGGTTTTGTAAACCTGGTCAATCTTATCACCACTATGCTAAAGAAAAGTTGAGTGTTTTCTTGGTAATGAAGGTAAGACAACTTTTAAATCTATCAAACATGATATTGCCCAAGCACCCTCACTTTTATATCCTAATTTTTCCAAAGTCTTCATCTTGTACACTTTTGCCAACATTGACAACATATCAACTATGCTAATGTAGAAGAATAGTGAAGCAATGGAGTAATCAATAGCCTTTTTTAGTTAAGGGTTGGAAGGATATGATGTGATGTATAATTTAATTGAAAAAAAACTTATTTTAGACTTGAGAAGCGTCAAGAAGTTTAGGCCCATAATATCCAACAACATGATCCATCTTATGGTGTCTCATCCTAGAGTTAGGGATTTCCTCCTTAACAAAGATTTAATTGAGAAGAGAGTAGGTTTGATCACAAAGGCCATGGAATATGATTTAGATATCAAGGTCACCATGTTGGTTAGGGGTAAGGGATTGTGTGAGCACATGGTGAATGACCTCCAAAAGGACAATGAAGCTATTTTGGTGACCCAAGACACATTAGAGGAAATGTATATATAAAATAGGCCTCCTAAGAAATATTATAAATAAGAAATCATTTAAATATAAATTAAAAAAACCACTTAAATAAATGGGTTAAGTGGGGCCACATATATATTTAATGAATCTTAAAAACACTTTGTTCACTATAACTTATATATTTATAAAATAGTCTTTCAATTATTTTATCTCAAAAAATCAAAATCAATCTTATGTTTCTAAAACTTTCACAATGTAATGACATTACTTTTTTTTAATTCATATTTTTATTACATTTTTATTAATTAGAATTTTTATTCTCCTTGTTTCTGATGGATTTATATTAAACATTATATTATATTTTAAAAATGTTATATTTTGTTAAGAAAACATTCCTTACATTAGACCTTAATACTAAAGCATTCTAATATTAATATTTATAGATAGATAAGATTGGTTATAGATGGGATAGTGGTGTGATTTAATGATCCCTAACTCATATATAATTTATGGAGTTTGTAAGCTTACCCTACAAGAATAATTCCATTGAAAAATCTATAGTTTATTCATTATTTGTTGAAGATGATGAGTCTCATAAGGAAATCAATCCATCCATTGGTTGACAAACTCAAAAATAGTGATTGTATTATAAGCTATGACCACATTAATATATCATTTGAATGTGATTTTTGAGGGAATAAAACCAATTGATTTTTTGAATTAGCACCCATTTTCCATACCAGTTATCATCTAAGGCATTGATATTTTGTAGTATTTTCACATGACTCAACCCTCTTCACATATATTGATCACTATTTGGAGTTTAATAAACTTCAACATGGCCTTTGGTTGAATTCAAAGATTGATACATTCACTCTTTCATGTTTATAATGCATACATTATTTTGCACATAAATTATTTTTTGGGTCTCCCTCTACCCTTCCCATCAATTCACAGTAACACAAAATCAAATATGCATTGGCCAATATATAATGAAACTCATGATAGAATCATAATATAATTATTAAACACAATAAATAGATGTGAAGTGACTCATACTCCTAAAAAGAAACATGACCACAATACATATACATTATATATATTTCCTATCTAGACATGGAGATAAATGCATATTTTTAGTGTGTTGAAAGCATAAAGGGGCTTTTTGAGTCCATTGAAATCCTTGACTGAAATGGAATATGGTTCCGCTTGAGTTGAAATAGCTAAGATAAAAATAATGGTGGTGGTGTTGCTCTTGGGTTGAATTAAAGAAAAGAAAATAATATAACTTGATATGGAAAAAATGTTAATGTTATTAGATGAAAAGGCTACTTTGAGAGGTTCAAACCCTGAGGATCAATGGAATGATGTAGAAGAGGTAGCCACAGAGAGGGCTTGGCATCTGAGATTGTAGGAGTAGAGGAAGTGACTATAAGAAGAAATGGTAATGGTGGTAGCTACATCTATGAATAATTATATGGCATATATATCCCTGTATGGATATAGAAGGCCATTTGGAGCATATTATTTTCTCAAGCATCATCATCATCATCAATCTAAACAGTTGTCTACATATTTATCTAATAAAAATATGTTTGGTTTGTAGTGGGTCACTTATTCAAATCATGGAAGAAGCATTTTAAGTGTTGAACTTATGGCTTAATTAGTGCCTTATTATGCTTTTCTACTTCATAAATACTTGTTTTGAAACATAGAGGATCTTCTACCTTTTATGGCCACCTAAAGGGTTATTAATAACAAAAATACTAATAATAATCATCTTTCTAGTATTTTATTTTACATTTTATTCATGATTTCATCCATCATTATATCTTTTGAAAGTCATGTGCACTCCATCCACCAATCCATGTGCACTCTATCTATAAGAACATATGGTGCAAAATTTTAAATGGCTACAAAAAAATTATGAATCATGTAATGTAAAAAAACAACATATATAATTGTATCATATTGGATATAAAATAACAATACAACCCATATATCAGTGCCTAGTTCAATTAGTATTTTATATATTAATTTGTGTGCCTCACCTAACTTATCATCACTCTTAAGAAGGTTAATTATATGAGTGTAATTCTTTGCTCTATATAGAATTTGGTAGTCATTGGACATAAAATAGTATTTTTTGGTTTGTAAAAAAATCACAATTCCTTCTATGTATATTAATATGAAAAAAGCAAAAAATATTTACACTTTCTATTAAAAGTGAAGAGATTGGAATAAAGAAAGCAGGGTTATTTTAGCCAAAGTGGGTTAGTTTAGAATATTTAGTAAGTTTTATGTAATATATATATATATATATATATATATATATAATAAAGTGATGCTAGGCGTAAGGGATGATGCCATACTTTAAATGATTTGTAGTATTTTCATATGTCATATTTCATAATTTAAAATTTTACTTTAGAGGCCCATTTTTACTTAAAATTTCCCCTAATGACTCATATATAGGTGCACCCCCACCTTAAAAGAGTTGGTTTCAAGATATGGCTTACGTGTTGGCAACATGAGTGTTTTAAATAAATTTCACTTATGTTCTTTAGAAGGAAGAGAAAAGAAACTTAAAAAGGGTATGTTAGAAAAACTTGATGTGTTGTATACATGTCGATCCAGATGTTTGTAGATACTCCTCTTTGGCTTGGGAGGAATGACCTATAGATAAGAAAGCACTAAAGCAAATAGTTGAGTTATTAGATAATATGGTGGATTACCTAGCAAGCTAGATCCAATAAGCATGTGCTTCCTTAGAGGCTATCAATCCACACTTTGTAAATAATAAGTTCTAAAAGCAAAAGATAAAGTACTTACATATATCATAAAAGGTACTAAAATTAAGTAAAAGAAGTGTTTGATAAAAGAATAGATGAAATTGATTAATTATAGCTATAATTGGGTCAATATTAATGCTAAATAGGTTGTGTATGGTTCAAAAAATAGGGCAGGGTTTTATGATTAAGGAAAGGGAAAGAAAGTTAGATTTGTTTAAGGTCTGGTGGGTAAAAATAGCTTGATATTATTTTGTCACACAGTGACCATCAATGATTACGGTGACTATCGGTGGTTAGGGTAACCACTAGTAGTTGGGGTAATCATTGGTGGTTAAGGTAACTATTGCTAGTTAGGGTAGACCATCAATGGTCAGAGTGACCATCGATGGTTACTACGGGTTGGGTCTAGTCAAGAAAAGGCTATTTTGATGCGGTCATAAAGTATAATTATGAGAGATGGGTTTGGGTTGGGTTAATTATGAAATAGAAAAAAAGTAACTAATTAGTGAGAATAGATACTTGGATTGATGATCTGAAGAGGGTTAAAGGTTTTATTGGTGAAACTTGGAGCAATTTCAATAGAGCAATGATACTTGGATATTAGCTGATGAGCGGTACCACTTTGGATCTCTATCACACTGGCTGGTTTGCTAGTTCACTAGAAGAACACCTATAATAGGAAGTTTTGATGTTAGAGGCTTTAGATTTAGATATAATAGATTTATTTATTTTAGATCCAAATTCACCCTCTCTTCCTCTCTCCTTATAGGAAAGAGTGAAAGGTGAAAAAATATGTTAACAAGAGCTTCAACAAGTAGTTCTAATTTAGTTTTTTTATGCATTATTTTGCACATAAATTAGATGAGATAAATATAAAAAAGCAAGGTAGATTTGACTGGAGTCTGACTATTCAGGTGGTGGAAACCTAACCATTAGTAGTCAGGCTTAATTATTAATGGTTAGGGGGATCATCAGTGATCAAGGGTCAAAGGTAAAGTTTGGTCAAGGTTAGTTAGTGAGCTAAATAGCTAATTAGCTAACTTGACTCAAATTTGCAGTCGAAGGGTTGTAGAAGAGTTCTTGGGGGATCCTAAGGTAGTTTAGGGGTATTTTGACATCTAAAACCTTTGTGTGTGGTTTTCTAATGTCTATATTTTTCTCCTTTTTGTTATATATTTTGTATCAACAAGCAACAAAACAAAAAATGGAGTATGGGTCAAATGTTTGATTGCCCCGAGCATAGGAGGAAGTGTTCCCCCTCAAAATGGGAGTCGATGTAAGGAAAAAAATTAGGTGTAGGTTTGATAAGTGATTAAGTTGGTAGTTAAAAGTTTTGGGGACTAAAGTGCAAACATATACACAAAGTGTGACTAAGTATGGTAGCAAATATCATGCATTGATTAGGTTGCCATTGTTGGTAAAAATTAAAGTCAGTACTAGAAGGATAAGTGAGAAGTGGACCACATGATCATATGTGATAATTAGGTCACACTTGTAAACTCAATTCTTATAGAATGTGTCAATGTTTTCATGGGTATCTAAGGTAGAAAGTTCTCTTGTAAATACACAAATAGGTTGGGTGTGCACAAAGTAGTGTAAGTTTAAAATTGTTCAACATGGTGAGTAGTTTTTGTGATCAAAAGGAACAATATTGGGTCATCATAAAATGTGCTCTAGTTAAGCCAAAATGACCAATGGTGAGGTTGACTTGGTGGTAGCTATATTTATCAGAGATGAAAATCTCCTATAGTGGGCACATGATTTGGTTTTGGGTGAAAATAGTTGTATAAAAAGCTATTGTTTAGAGGATATAATCTAAAAGTCTAACTATTGACAGTCAAGGTTGACCCTCAGGGTCAACTATAAGTGATCACCTTGACCATCGACAGTCAAGAATCAACCCTAAAAGGGTAGAGATAAAAATTTTAGTTATGGATCTTTGTCACTCATTTAAACATTTTTTGACTTGTGCAATTTACTTCTTGGCATTTAATGAGAGAATTGTGATGGATTTTACTAACAGTTGATTGGGTGAGTTTGATTACATGGGCTGGGGATTAGATTAACAAGGCTGTAAGGTGGTTAAGGTAGGGAACATGGATAGGTAGTGGTTCTTAGGGTTCCTCCTCAACAAAAATCAAGGAATAAGGTAAGTACCATATTAAATTGGTAGAGTAAATTGATTTTGGTAAATGCAATCGTATTTAAATTTATTTTTTGTAGAATTTGATTGTTGTTGACCTATGGTTTTGGGTTTTGGGTAATGTTTATTTTGATTGGAGAGTTGAAATTTGTAATTTTTTATTCAATTTGGTAAAGGTAGGGTAGGGTGGGAGTAGTAGATGCAGATATTCCTAGAATTTTATAAGGATTATTTGGTGTTTGGTAGGCTAATGAGAGGGTAGGGTTTATTTGGTCCATCGGTGATCAAACATAATGACCATCTATGGTCATTATCAACAATTAATGGTTGATAAATTAATGTCATAGGTTGGTCACCAAACCATTGATGGTCACCATGAGCATTAATGGTCAATAAGAGGTGGAAATATTTTTAAAAAGTGTGAAATGTTTTAAATTTGAAAGAGTTTATAGTTTAGGTAATGTCAAATGTTGTGAATGTTTGGTTAAAAGTGATGTCAAGGGTAATGTTTATGTTTGATAGGTAGTAGTTGAAATCTAATGGTAAATGTTAAGGTCAAGGGTAATGTTGTTGGTTAATAGGTAATGGTTTAAGGTTGGACATTTAAGGTGAAGGGTAATGGGTAAATAGGTAAAGTAGGGTAGGTTGGGGAAAATGATATAGTTTGTAGGTAAAATGTGTCAATGAACTAAGGTTGTTATTATTAAACCTTACAGGCATGGGAGAGGATCTAGATACAAGACTAGGTGCCCTAAATACTTTCTAAGATTCATCAAGGGATGAATGTTGATGATTGGGCCCATATGGAGGAGTTAGGTCTTGATGGTATGATGCATTACCAACATGTGCCATAGGACATGACTATGATAGTGGCACTCATTGAGAGATGGTATCTTTCCACTAACACCTCTCTACTTCCAATAAGTGAGATGATTATCTTGCCTGAGGATACACATATGATTATGTAGCTACCTATATAAGGGGAGTCGATCTACCACATAGAGAGAGATGAGTAGGATGAGTTCATGGAAATGTTGTATGGGGATGACCTTAACTTTATAAGGTGGCATGTAAGAGGCTTCAGATACATTCCATTATATCAAAAGGCTAGAGGTGATAGGTGACTACTAATGATGATGATGATGATAGTGGTGACATTTTATGCATTTCCTGATTCAAGCAAAAGAAGGTTCCCTTATTTTTTGTTGGGGGTACTGGTGGAGATGCTTTTGGGTCACATAGTGTTCACATGGGAAATTATGCTATTGGTTTAGATTTATAAGGAGCTATGGGGATTTTGGGCCCACAAGAGGTATGGTATCAGTGTAGGGTTTTTTTGTATTACTTGGTGTATGAGCACATCCAAGTACTATGAATGATGGGGTTATCATGGGAGGGCTATGCTCAGATAGACTTTCAAGTAGGATTTATGAAGTGGAGAGATTATTTTTCTCTCTCAAGACTAGGTGGAGGGGTTCATGATATAGACTAGTTTAGAGGATTACTAGATGCCTTGGTTATTAGAGATGTAATTTGGAGACCATACATCAGGGAATATAGGTTCACTATGCCCAACACAAACTATCCCTATAGAGCTAATAATGGATACATGATATATGAGATGGTGAGACATATTTGATAACTTTTGATAGGGTATAATGATAGTTCATCTTGGTATAGGTTATCCTTGGGGTGTTCCTAAGGTATAGGAGGGAGGATGAAAAGTTTCCACTACCCACTCCATAGCTAATTTAGATATGCATAGATCATGATAAGCTACTTGTGAGGATAGAGATAGATGATGCAGGTGTCATAGATGGGTATCTTGCATGGTACTAGGCACTCTATGCTATAAATTATATTGGTCTAGATGATGGGGTTTGATAGGTGATGCATGTTGACCTAGCTAGTAGAGGTGGTCAATAGGTGTCAGCAAAGGGGGTTGCCTCAAATATGTAGGTAGTTATTGGTTAGAATAACCATGAATTAATGACAATAGCTATGGCATAGGCTTCCATGATAGAATTATATGCATCACTAGCAGTAGCACAAGGTTAGTTGGATACTATCATAAGTGAGAGAGATTATATGGTGACACAAGGTCAG
Organism: Torreya grandis; assembly: GCA_037957365.1. Lineage (NCBI taxonomy): Eukaryota > Viridiplantae > Streptophyta > Pinopsida > Cupressales > Taxaceae > Torreya > Torreya grandis. The sequence goes on from JARHVA010002635.1 coordinate 2,398,291, forward strand.
TTGGATACTATCTCTGGTGACACAAGAGAGAGATTCTCTCTAACAAGTAGGAGGTGGAGTACCAGTAGTAAGGGGACCAATAAGGGCTATCTCGATGTAGAGACATATAGTGACTATGGAGGAGTTATGGTATTATGAGGCCATAGTCTTTAGGTGTTATCTTTATGAGCCTCAATAGAGTGAGTATAGGGATGGGATTATAGATGGTATAAGTACAACAACACCAAGTTAATATATTGCATTTATAGGTGGCTAGACAAGTAACTCGAGAGGACAAGAACCAGGAGGTAGTGATTCCCTAGTGGCATAGTTTGATATGAGACATTATATATTTTGATGTATATGGTTTTTGATACTAGTCTATAAGTTGATGTAAATACATTTATATTTATTTTAAGAGATACATGTACATGATTGTACACACAATTATTATTATGATTATAGACTTATGATTTATAGATATGATCCTCACTTATGGTTTATGGTTCATAGTTATTATTGTTGATTATGATGTGATGTTATATTGATTATGGCTATGATTTTGATGATGTTGATGTGGACCTACCTAGCTAGGTATGTGATGATATGTCCTTTTAATTTATTTTCATGATGACATTGATTTTGATTGTAATGATTATGGTTTAACATGGCATGGTTCATGCTTTATTGCTCATGATTATGCACATGTGATGTTGCTTATATATGATTATGTGATGGTAATAATGATGATTATGGTTTTGATCTTGATATGAATGTGATGTTTATAGTTGGTGCTCTTGGTAGGATTATGGTTCAAGTGATGATTGTTCATGGATGGCTAATGATATGATGTTGATATGATGAGGTGTTATGGATTGATGCTATTTTATGTGATTATGATGATAATGTGATGTTGTTTGATGAATAGGAGGATGTTTTAATTTCATGTTTGAGATGATCATGTTTATGACTTTGATATGATGTTGGTGTTGATGCTAAAATTTAATGAGTATATGCTTCCTCTTTTAGATTTAGATATGTGGTGAAAAATGGTTTATTTTCTATTTGTTCATGGATGTTATGATGTTAATATGATGTTTATGATAATGATTATTTTAATGGATATGGTTTATGCTAATGATGATAATATGGGATGTGGTTATGATTATGGTGATTTTGTTTAAATTAAGGTGAAGCACATAGACTAAGTTAAATAACAAAACCAGATGTGTGAGAGAAGATAATAAATAGATAAACATCTAAGTGAATATATCAACTAGTATGAGAGGATAAGAAGAGGGAATGTTGTTTCTTATTTAGCAAGGACTAAAACAAATGAAATTGGATTGGCTTAAGGAATATAAGACCTTTGAATGATTCACATTAGTGTTTGTTAGTTGGTTAAAAAGGTGTCTTGATCACATAATGTCAATTAGACTCATAAATCACTTGTTTATCATTTGTAAAGGGGATATAGATGAAGATGGAACTTTTTTGTGAGACTAGCATGCTGCTTCTAGAGTTTAGCAAAGAGCTAGTATAAACAAGTCCTTGTCATATAAAGTGTAGACTGATTAATGTGAGAAGTCTACTCATGAAAGCCAATTAAAACTTTCAAAATTATTTTTCTTTTTTTGATGTTTTATAATGGGTATTTTTCTATTTTTTTATTATAGGGGAGGGTTGGGGAATCTAATTAACATAGGAAGATTCAAAAAAACTACTATGCTTTACCAAATTCTTTACTTATCCATCTTTCAAGGGAGTGGTCTAAGTTTGTGTGATTTATTTAATGATTTTTGTAGATATCCTTTAAGGGAAAATTCTACCTTAGTTTGAGTAATTTTGATATGTTTTTGGTAACTGTCCTTCAATGAAGTAGTCTATAAATGCTAAGAATGACCCATGATTTTTTTTATGACTTTATTTTTGTTTTTGCTTGACATAGACTTGCTTATAGAGGCTTAAAGGTTTTCCTTTTTTGAATTCAAAACTAAAATCAAAATAATATTGAGTAGGTGTGAATGAGGTTTAGGTAATGATGACCATGAGAATCCATCATAGGAAAGGGGTGGAAAGTACCATGAAGTTCATGCCATGGGTAGATTCATGGTACCCATTGTTTAAGATTAAGCTATGATTATGATGGATAGTCACATTATTCAATTTTAATTAAATTCCCCTAAACTAAGGAGATGAATGTGGTTTGAAAGTAATGGATGAGTTTAAGTTAGACAAAAGGTGAGTTTAATCCTTTTTAACAAAAAAAAGATGTATATGTGAAGCATTGAGGGGCTTAGGCTCTGGGTTTCCCTTAAGAGAGGATAACCAATAAGCTCCTGATCCATACTTGTGCATTATGATATAAGGTCCAAGCCAATTAAAATAAAACATGCCTCACTTATTTTTCTCTATACTTATGACATGTTGGTTTTCCTTTAGGATGAAGTCTCTGATATTGAATTCATGCACCTTAAGGTGTTTGTTATAAGTGTGCTTGACTCACTCCTGATAGACATGAAAGTGAATAAGGGATACTAAAAAATGCTCATCACATAGATCAAGTTGGACTAAACACTCTTGGTAATAATCGCTCTCAGAGATGAGGTCTCATAGAGATATGTAAAGAGAGGGAATTTGGACTTCAAGATGTAAGATAACCTCTACTTTAAAAACTAGAGAAAAAGGTGTAACACTCATAGGGATTTGATTGATAGTATGATATATACATAAGGTGAAGGGGATGCATAAATGCCAATCTCAATTAGATGCATTAACCATTTTGGTGAGCATTTTGTTGAAGATTTTATTGGAGTATTCCACTTGTCCATTTACTTGAGGATGATAGGGTGAAGAGAAACTTAACTTGATATTGAATGAATCACAAAGACCTTAGACTTGTTTGTTTTTAAAATATTTACCATTATCGATGATAATTTTATGGGGAACATCAAAATGACAGATGATGTGATGATTGATAAAGTCAAAAATATTTTCAACTTTGATTGAGAAAAGAGGAATAGACTCTACCCATTTCATAAATTAATCAATTACAGTTATGATAGAATGATATTGCTATGTATAATGGGGGTTAATTTCACTAATAATGTCCAGACCTCATTGTGTAAAGGGCCAAAAATCTATGGAGATGTGAAGACTATGGCTAGGTGAATTATGTAAATTGGCATGTTATTTACACTTAACACACTATTTCACATTATCAAAACAATCTTGGTTAAGGTTAAGCTAGTAATAGCCAAGACAAAGGATGCATTTATCAATGGTGAGGCCACTAAAGTGTCCCCCATAGATCCCATCATGCATTTCCCTAATAGCATGAGAAGCCTCATGATGATATAGATAGTGGAAGAGGAGACCATAAAAGCCTCATTTATAAAGAATTCCCCCTAGTATGGTATAATGTGATGTACTCTATATAAAAACTCTTTGAGCATTCCTATAAAGATTGAAAGGAATGATGGAAAGGTTGAGATAGTCAAAGGTCTACTGATACCAAAGGTCAGATTGGGTCTCCTCTACATTAAAGATGATGGGAATATCTGATTTGGCATAAGAGGGTTGAGTAAGTCTATGGATAATGAAAGATAGATTAGATTCAAAGGGTGCATATGGGATCTGAGAGGTGAGGGAAGCCATCGTATCAACAAACTTGTTCACAGATCATGGGGTGATTTGGATATGGTAATGTTCAAATGAGGCTAAGAGGGCATCCATTTAACGTTTTTACTATTGAAAAACATCATTCTTACACTAATATAAGCCATTTATTTTATTTACCACTATTTGAGAGTCACCAAATATGTTGATCATTTTGACTCCCAAGGGTAACATAGTTTTAAGGCTTATTACTAGGGCTTCATACTCAGCCATATTGGTGCATTAAAAATATAGCTTGAAGGATAAAAGAAGAGGTTCATCATGAAGGGGAATAAGGATGATTATGTCTCCCATACCACATTGACACTTTGATTCATTGAAAAACATGGTAAATTTATAGGTAAAGTCTACCTGAGAGAGGGTTGCGACGGACTCATCTAAAAACTCAAGAGGAGGTTGATTGTCTAATAAGGGTGCATAGGTTAATTGGTCAACAATGACTTGCCATTTAATTGACTTCTTCTAAAGAAAATCAAGGTCAAACTCAACTAAGAGCATGATCTACTTGGCCATACATTGGTTTTGGTATCGTTTAGAGTGCATATACTTGAGTGGGCTAGTATTGGTTATGACATAACTCTTGTGGTTAAGAAAGCAGTGGTGGAGTTTTGTGGACATGAAGACCAATGCTAGGCAAAGTTTCTAGGTATGGGTGTACCAATTATCATACTCTAAAAGTGTATGGCTGATGTAGTGGATAGATTTCTCTTTATATTGTTCATCCCAATGAACAAGCATTACCCCTAAGGAGTGGTTGGTAGAGATATAAAGGTAAAAAGGTTGATCATCTTTGGAAGGGATGAGGATAGGTAGAGACAAAAGGTAATTTTAAGAAAATAAAATGAATTTTGACAATCATTTTTCCACTGAAAAGAGATGTCCTTATTTAAAATGTGATGGAAGGGTTAGCACCAGTCTGAGAGTTGAGAGATAAAGTGACAAATGGATTGGAGCTTCCCCTATAAACTATGGAGTTTCTTGAGGTGGGTAGGAGGAGGCATGTCAAGGTTTTGTTTGATTTTTTCTAGATCAACTTTAATTCCTCAAAGGGAGACAATAAATTCAAGAAGATTACCTAAAATTACACCAAAAATACACTTCTTAGGGTTAAATTAGACATGGTGATGGATGAGTCATTCAAAGATAATCTTAAGGATAGTCAAATGGTCTTAATGACATTTGGATTTTCCAAGAAGGTCATTAACATAGTCTTCTACAATTTTTTCAATAAGGACATGGAAGATGTAAGTCATAGCATGTTGGTAGGTTGCACCAATGTTATTCAGTCCAAAAGGCATGACCCTATAATCAAAATTCCCCTATAGGGTGATAAAGGTAGTTTTGTGTTGATCTTTAGTGGAAATTAGGATCTAATTGTAACCCAAGAATCTATCCATAAGAGATAACATCTCATGGCTAGCTGTAAGATCAACTAGTTGGTCAATGCTTGGTAGAGGAAAGTCATCTTTTGGGAAATCAAGGTTAAGGTCATGAAAGTCCAAAAAAATGTGTAGTCCCCCTATGGCTTTAGTGATAGGTATGACATTTGAGATCCATTAGGGATAGTCAATGTGTTGAATGAAATTGATGGATAGGAGATGTTAAAGCTCTTCTTTGATGAGAAGGGCTATGTGAGGGTACATTCACTAAATTTTATACCTAATAGGCTTAGTAATATGGTTAGTGACTATGTTTTGGGTAGCGATGGATGGGTCAATTCCTTGCATGTCACTATAAGACTAAGTAAATGATATGCTTCAATCTTGTAAGAAGGAGGGGAAGTTTTGAAACTCTCTAAAATTGAGTGATTGACCAATTTTGACAATGTATGGGTTATCTAGAGTGCCCAAATTGATATCCATAGTGGATTTGTTTAATGTGGTTAAATTCTTAGGAGGAAGATATTTATGGATAGAGGAATTTGGTGTACCAAGATAGTTGAGAATGGAGTCATCATCTTGACACTGAATGGTATTAATGGTAGAAGAGTCATCTCTTATCATCTTAGGATGGTGAGAGTGATGGTTATGGTCACCCCATTATTTTGATAAGTTAGGGGTTCAAGGATGATCATGTTAATGAAAAAAAGTTAGGGGGGATGATGTCAAAATCTTTAGATATCAATGGTGGAGTGCATGGTGAGGATGGGATTTATTCATCAATGATAGTAATGGAAGGTTGGTTATTTTTTTGTTTAGGTGGAATAAAACTAAGGCCATGATTTTCATGAGGTTTTTGGGTTTTGATTAAAAGCAACTCATGCAGCCCATATTCATATCAACCCAAACCAAATCCCTTCTAGGCACACCTTTAGAGGTATGTTTTTGGAAATTTTGGTTTGTCCAACTACGAAAAATTAGAGGTGAATGGTTGAGGTGAGGAAGAGGTGGAAAAAGTGTCAATGGTTTTATCAAGTACCCTATAAATGAAATTAGTTTGACAAGTTAAGGGTCTAAAAGGAATAATGGGTCTAATATTGAGATCATAACTTGGTTGGTGGTCAATATTTCTATACTCTTGGGGAGTAGAGAGAGCATCAAGGGAAAGAAGGTGATACTCCCCCAATGAAAGACATTGGAAGGTTGATTCCAAAGGGTAAATTATGGGGATTCAATTGAAAGGTATGGAAGAATTAGTGGATGCTTCATTGGTAGAAGATGGTATTTCATCTTTGTTGAGGTGTGGAGCTAAAAACTTCACCAGATGAGCGGATGCTGAGGTTGTTGGATTTACAAAGTCACCGATGATGGCAAGGAGTCAACTAGTAGCTGCTGGCATTAGTTATATATTGGCCGATGTCGGTCATATGCAAGCAGACAGGGACTGACGTTGGTCACCTGTGCATCCAAAAAGTCTATTTTCATGGATGGAATAGATGGTTTGCATGACAAATTTAGCTGTTAGTTGTAAGTCCACATTTCTATTTTTGGCAGGACTATTTTGAGCCTTAAATTAGGAGGTGTATTTGATGGTTGATATTGCATAGCTCATGATCCATAATTCTATATAATGGGATAGATCTTCATAGCTTGTGTGTAAGTAGAAAAGAAAGAACAGTACAAGACATATTGTATATGTGTGTATCAATCCAAGTTATTGGAATTGATTGTAAACTCTTGAGGGAAAGAGATCTATACATCTAAGAGGTGTGAGAAGAAAGTGTGATTTTATTCATTGTATTTCCTTCTGAAAGAGTTTAATATAAGTTTTCAGTGTGGTTTCTTGTATCTCTTATTCTTTACTATTTTGGATTCTAGTTACTTATTATTCTGGTTTAATTTCATGTTTAATTACTTACATAAAAGTAATCAAGTTTGTTGGTTGATCCCCAACAAGTGGTATCAGAGCTCAGGTTGACTAACAGGTGTTTCAGATCTAGTTAGTGTTTGTTGATTATAGGTCACTCACAGGGGTTTTTGTTTGAGTGGGAGAAGCAATGGTAGAAGAAAGTAAATTGAGAATGGAGAAGTTTAATGGCAAGAATTACCAGTTATGGAGAATGCAGATAGAAGATTATATGTATCAGAAAGATCTATACTTACCATTGGGTGGGGTTGATAGAAAGCCCACAGATATGGAAGATGAAGAATGGGAAGTTCTTGATAGAAAGGCTCTTGGATCTATAAGATTGAGTCTGGGATCTACTGTGATTTCCAACATGTCATAGGCAAAGACAATGATAGAGTTGATGGACACTTTAGCAAATTTATATGAAAAGACCTCAACTTCAAATAAGGTATATCTTATGAAGCAGTTATTTAATTTGCAAATGCAAGAAGGTGGATCTATATCTAATCATCTAAATGATTTCCATGGAATTGTAAATCAATTAAATTCAGTTAAAATAGTTTTTGATGATGAAATTAAAGCTCTTTTAATATTATGCTCTTTACCTAAAAGTTGGCATAGTTTGGTAATGGCATTTAGTAATATTGCATCTGCTACAAATATCTTGAAAGTAGATGATGTTGTTAGTGTAATCTTGAATGAAGAAACTCACAGGAAAAGCATAGGGAAAACATCAGGTAATGCTTTAAGTATTGAAAGTAGGGGAAGGCAAAGAGAGAAGAACAAGCAAGGGAGATCAAGGTCTAAGTCAAAGATGAGCAATAGATCCAAATCCAAAAATGGAAAAAGAAAGATAACCTGCTGGAATTGTGGAAAGAGAGGACATGCAAAGAAAGATTGTTGGTTGAAGGTTAATGAAGAGAATCATCATGAAGGTAATGAAGAAGCAAAAGTTGCAGGTATTATTGCACAAGATGCTCTTTCACTTTCTTTGCATAATAAAATAGAATCTTGGGTCTTAGATTCTAGGGCCTCTTTCCATGCTACCCCAAATAGAGAATTTTTCAATGATTATGTCCAGGGAGATTTTGGAAAAGTTTACTTAGGGGATGATGAGCCTTGTAAAATTGTTGGCAAAGGAAAAGTGTAGCTGAAATTGTAGAATGGCAACACATGGGTGTTGAAAGATGTCATGCATGTCCCGGCCCTGAAGTGGAATCTGATTTCTATAGGAAAGTTGGGTGATGAGGGTTGTACGATAACTCTCATAGTTGAATCTTGGAAGGTTACCAAGGGTGCACTTGTATTAGTCAGAGGTAAGAGAGTAGGTACTCTCTATTTATGTAATTGTATTACTAATTATTCTCCTTCTGTATTATTTACCTTAGATGTGGATGCAAAGTTGTGGCACTAGAGGCTCGGCCACATGAGTGAGAAGGGAATGACTATTCTTAAGTCAAAAGGTAAGCTTTCAAATTTGAAAAGCATAGATCTAGATTTATGTGAGCATTGTGTTTTTGGAAAATAGAAGAGAGTAAGGTTTGTTAAAACTGGGTCAACAAAGAGGAAGCATAAGTTGGAGCTTGTTCACATAGACGTGTGGGGACCAGCTTAGGTAGCTTCTATTAGAGGATCACAATATTATGTTACTTTCATTGATGATGCTACAAGAAAGGTATGGGTCTATTGCATAAAGAATAAATATGATGTTTTTGACACTTTTAAGATTTGGAAAGATTTAGTTGCGAATGAAATAGGTAGGAGATTGAAGTGCCTTAGATCTGATAATGGTGGTGAGTACTTCAGCAATAAGTTCAAAAGTTATTGTTATATGAATGGAATACGTAGGCAAAGGATAGTTCCAAGGACACCTCAGCAAAATGGAGTTGTTGAAAGGATGAACAAAACAATATTGGAGAGTGCACGGAGTATGAGGTTGCATACTGGTTTGCCCTTACAATTTTGGGTAGAAGCTATAGATACTGTAGTTTACCTGATTAATAGAGGACCCTCTACAGCTCTAGATGGTGGAATTCTAGAAGAGGCATGGATAGGTAAAAAGGTAGATCTTTCATTTCTAAGGTTTTTTGGTTCTGAAGCTTTTATGCATGTTGATAAAGAAAATAGAAAGAAGCTGGATGCTAAGTCTATGAGGTGCACATTTATTGGTTATGGCTCTGGAGATTTCGGATTCCAATTTTGAAATCTAGGAACTAACAAAATAATTAGGAGCTGTGATGTTGTTTTTAATGAAAAAGTGCTGTATAGTGATCAGCTCAAGAAGCTGAAGAATTCTGAGCAGGGCCATGAAGATTTGGATGAGGTGACGGTCCAAAATGAGCTCGCAAGAAAGAATAATCATAGATAGGAAAACACAAAGACTGACATTGGTCAAGCAGGAACTAACGTTGGAAATACAGGAACTGATGTCGGTTAGACAGTGACCGATGTCAGTCAAAAAGGAATCGAGGTCAGTCATGTGGAACTGACGTCGATCAGTTACAGGCCTAGAGATGACCGAGATTAGTCACTATTAGAGAATTTGGGTAGACAGCGTGTTGAAAATGAATCTCAGACACCCATCAGGAGGTCAGAAAGGGTAAGTAAACCTCCAATTTGATATTCCCCTTCATTATTTTATTTATTGCTTACTGATAGTGGAGAACTAGAGAGTTTTGATGAAGTAATACAGGTGGAATCTAGGAATCAGTGGGAGTTAGGCATGAATGAGGAAATTGATTCCTTGAAAGAGAACCAAACATGGGATTTGGTTGAGTTGCCAGTGGGAAAGAAGACACTGAAGAATAGATGGATCTACAAGTTAAAAGAAGGTGAGATTGGATAGATGAGATAGAAGGCCAGGTTGGTAGTGAAAAGATTTACACATAAACTAGGTATTGATTTTGGTGAAATTTTTTCTCTTGTAGTAAAAATGACTTCTATACGGACTGTATTGTCTTTAGTTGCTATTGAAGATTTGCATCTTGAGCAGCTTGATGTTAAGATAGTGTTTATTCATGGAGATTTGGATGAAGAAATATATATGGATCAGCTAGAAGGATTTGAGGTCAAAGGTAAGGAGAAACTTGTGTGTAGATTGAAGAAAAGCTTGTATGGTCTCAAGCAAGCTCCTAGATAATGGTATTTGAAATTTGATAGGTTTATGACTAAGCATGGCTATAGTAGATGTCAATCTGACCATTGTGTTTATTTTAAGAGATTAGATAATGGTAGATATATTATCTTGTTGCTGTATGTAGATGATATGCTAGTTGCAGGTTCACACATGTAGAATATCTATGAGCTTAAGGTGAAATTAGCTCACACATTTTCCATGAAGGATTTGGGAGTAGCAAAGAAAATCCTTGGCATGAGTATTAAGAGAGACAGGAAAAATCACATGTTGATTTTCTCTCAAGAGGATTATGTGAACAAGGTGTTGGAGAGGTTTAATATGCAGGATGCAAAACCGGTAAGTACACCTATGGCTAGACACTTTAAGTTGAGTAAAGAATAGTGTCTTAATTCACATGATGAGGTAGAGTACATGAGTAGAGTTCCATATGCTTCCGTAGTTGGGAGCTTAATGTATGCAATGGTATGTACTAGATCAGATATTGCCCAAGCAATGGGAGTTGTCAGTAAGTATATGGCCAATCTAGGGAAGGAACACTGGAAAGCAATTCAATGGATTCTTAGATATCTGAGAGGGACCAGTAGTAGGCATTTGTGCTATGGAGGGTCAAACACTTCTCTACATGGATATGTAGATTCAGATATGGCAAGAGACTTAGATGGTAGAAGGAGCACCACAAGATATGTTTTCACTGTTGGTGGAATGACAGTTAGCTAGATTTCAAAGTTGTAGAAGGTTATTGCCTTGTCTACTACAGAGGCAGAATATATTGCAGTCACAGAGGCTAGCAAAGAGATGATATGGATGACATGGTTCATGCAAGAGTTGGGAAAGGAGCAAGAGAGTTGCATATTATACAATGATAGTCAAAGTGTAATTCATTTGGCTAAGAATTCAGCCTTTCATTCAAGAACCAAACATATACAACTTAGGTACCACTTCATAAGATAGGTATTGGAGAATGGTGAGTTGAAGCTGAAAAAGATCCATATAGATGAGAACCCTGTTGATATGTTAACAAAGTCAGTAACAAAGGAGAAGTTGAATCTTCATTCAACTTTTGTTGGTCTTCAAGATTGAGTTTGAAGATGGAGAAGCTAGAAGATGTTGTTGTATAGGTACTGGTGTAGCTGTTTATCTCCAAGTGGGAGATTGTTGAGGTGTGGAGCTAAAAACTTCACCAGATGAGTAGATGTTGAAGTTGCTAGATTTACACAGTTGCTGATGATGGCAAGGAGTCGACCAGTAGATGCTAGCATCAGTTATATATCAGTCGACATCAGTCATATGCAGGTAGACAAGGACTAACACTGGCCACCTGTGCATCCAAAAAGTCTATTTTTGTGGATGGAATAGATTGTTTGCATGATAAGTTTAGCTGTTAGTTATAAGTTTGCATTTCTATTTTTGGTAGGACTATTTTAAGCCTTAGATTAGAAGGTGTATCTGATGTTTGATATTGCATAGCTCATGATCCCTAATTCTATATAATGGGATAGATCTTCATAGCTTGTGTGTAAGTGGAAAAGAAAGAACAGTACAAGACATATTTTATATGTGTGTATCAGTCCAGGTTGTTGGAATTGATTATAAACTCTTGAGGGAAAGAGATCTGTACATCTGAGAGGTGTGAGAAGAAAGTGTGATTTTCTTCATTGTATTTCCTTTTAGAAGAGTTTAATACAAGTTTTCAGGGTGGTTTCTTGTATCTCTTATTCTTTGTTATTTTTGATTCTAGTTACTTATTATTCTGGTTTAATTCCACATTTAATTGCTTACATAAATGTAATCAAGTTTGTTGGTTGATCCCCAACAATTTTTTACTAGTGAAGGTTTGTTAGATGGAAGAAGGATAATGTTATTAGGTCAGTACATCATATTGCATGATGTAAAGGGATTGGGGTCAGCTTGTATGGTAATAACTTGACCTTCATGCTCAAATTTGATGCATTGATGTAGGGTAGATGGAACACAACCCATGGATTGAATCTAGGGCTGTCATAATAAGATGTAATATAATTCTCCTCTACTACATAGAATAGTTTAGGAAGTGTGTGGGGCCCTAGGTGAATGTGAAGGATAATAATTCCTAAAGTCATGGCTATGGTATAATTGAATGATTATAGCATTGCTAAGTTTTTTGACATGAAGTTCTTAGGTAATTGGAGTTGGTTGTAGGTCTTGTTAGGATAAAATAAAACACAAATTTATCCCAAACTCACATACAAGAGAAACTATAAAATGAATCAATAAAACATACATAAAATAATCATAAACATGCACAAAATAGGAGACACCATATTTAACATGGTTCACCCAAGATGGGCTACATCCACCAAACTTGTCTAGTATATTATTTTCATAAATACAAGGGAGAAACAAATCCTACAACAAACCATGTTACACCTCTCTACCTCTTTCTACCTCCTCTCTGTGTGCCATGTGTTTCATCTTTCAACTCAGCCATTTAACAATACATTTTAGGGTGAAAAACACCTAAACATAATCTCTACCATTAGATCTAGAAACCTTTAATCAATGGCCCATATTGACTATGAAATTACAATTTAACAAGGCAATTTTAATAAAATTTTTGCTTTGGGGGTACTGCCCCTGAACATTGGCTAGGAAACATGGCCCCTAGACCCCCCACTAAGGGGTTCATCCCCCTTAGACCTCAAAACCCCCTTCTATCCCCTCATGCCATCATGGATACAAAGAATTAGATCTAAAACCCAACTGAAATAATGTCAAATTTTTAACCTGTGATCCTAAAAGACAATCAAGATCCACACCTAACAAGTGTAGGAGGAGATGATGTGGATATTATCTCCCTGATCAATCAAAACCCTCTTGATGTGGGTTTGGTTGATATAAGTAGTAATGAAAAGGGGAGGATCTAGGTCATCTAGATGGATAGAAGGTATTTCCAAATCCTTAAAGGTAATAAGGTTGGAAATATGAAGAGGTCTAATAAAGGCTACTAAAGGTTGAGGTTCTTCTAGTCTTACCTCTATGGATTTCAATGATTCTTCATCTTCACTGGTGTTTGGTGAAGTTATTTTATAACTACTCATTAGATTAATTCAAATGGATTAGAGTGAGAGGGTCCCAAGATGGACACTTTGAGTTTGGTTTAAGGTAAAGGTGTTTGGTGTTGGATGGGTGGTTGGGTGGAGGAAGAAGGATATGTCCATAGAACAAATACCTTTTTCTTCCCCTTATCTTTTGGTTGATCTTATGATCGTGTGACCACATGGATGGTATGGATCAGGGGAGGAGTCAAGCTAGGTGATTATTTTAGTTCCTCTTCAATATAAGGTGAGAGTAAAGGGGTAGGTAGGTGTTGGTCAATGGCTATGGGTTCTTGGGTTGATGTTGGGCTCATAGGAGTCACATTTGATAATAAGTCATACTCATATTATAACTGATGGGCTATCACTTAGAGATATTTATAGTTATTTGTGTCATGCCTAGGTGTCATATGATATGAAAATACTAATTTATCATTCTACTAAGATGGTTTAAGATTGTGTGGGTCAAATGGTCTAATAGGTGGCAAAGTTAAGCAAGATACTTTGAATAAATTATGTAGGTTGGTGGAGTAAGACTCATACAATGGTGGAAGAGGCATGAAGGGCTTAGGTTTGGAAATGGGGGTGGAAGCCCTTTTAGGAGTGGTTTTGATGGTCAAAGACTTGAGTGAAGGGGTGACCTTGGTGGATGGTTTGGGTTTTGGTAGAGAGGTTGAGGGTTTGGGGTTAGAAATTTTTGGGGTAGATGTTTAAGAGATAAGTGGTTTATTCATAGCCAGTTGGGAGATAAGAGGTATGCCCATGGGTGGCTCAATGTAAATAGGCATGGATTAAAGTAAGAGTGATGGTTTAACCAAGAGTGGTGGTTGGGTGTTGATTGGGATGGTTTGTTTCCCAATTAAGGTAGAGGGATGAGGTCCTAAAATAGAGGGAAAAGTGGAGAGGGGAGGCATATATTTGAACTTCGGGATCTTAGGTGGTTTTATCTTCTTTTTTATCTTACTTTGGGGTTTGTTTGGTAGGTTTAGGTCCAAATTTATTGATAGGTGAGTAATGTTGTGGGTAGGAATTGTGCTAAGGTTCTTGGTGGGTTTGGTTAGAATGGTAAAATGCAATTTGGTGACTTTGGGTGAGTTTGGTTCTAGTAGTGTTGTCATGGTTTGATGGGCAGATGCATTTGATGGTTGGATCATGGTGATAGTGGAAAGGGTAGTTTATTCTAATAAATAAGGCTCTTACTTTTTTTATATGGGAGCCCAAGTTGTTACCAAATGTGGCCCAATCTAGGTTAGGATAGGATATGAATTCTAAGCTTTTAACCAATCTAGAGAAATGTTTATAAAAAATGGGTCTAAATCCCCTAATAGTGAAATCCAAGGATAGACTCAAGGTTTGAGGGGAAGGAACAATTACCTCATATTTTTATTGATTAAAAGGTTCCAATATCTAAGAAGGTGAATCCTTGGTCGGAGGTATAGGTAAAGTATTTTTTTCCTTAGGTGCGATTGCTAGAGTAAGAGTGGATTGTTGTATGATTGAGGAAAATGATAAAGTGGGAAAGGTTTCCTCTTCTAATGTGTATATCAAAGGAGAGGTTGGTGATTCCACTACCTCAATAAGTGGAGTGGGATAAGAGTTGATTTGGTTGATGGTCTTTTCAGTAGTAAGCTCACCAAAAAACCATATTGACAGTATGGGACTGATGAGCATAAGAAGATTCTACTTTTCTTTTACTATTGGAAAAAAGAGTGTGGTTGTGAAATGGTTATATAAATATGTCAATTGATTGGTTTGGGGGTGCATTGGGGTTATCCAACACAAGATTCCCCTTGTAAATGAGAGTTTAAACAATGTTCTTAAAGGTATTACACCTAATAACATCATGTCTAATGACTTGGTGGAAGATGCACAATTTGTTCTCCTTGTCCCAACCAGGTGCAAGATGAGAAGAATAAAATTGTTGTAGAGGTTTTATCAAGGGAAGCTATATGATATTGTCCTTTAACAATTTATACAATACCAAAACATATGAATCCCCAAGTGGGGTAAATTTCTTCTGGGTATTACAATTTAGATTCCTAGTATTTTGATTAGAGGAATTGGAAGAGTTGGATTGGTTGACAATGAGTAAAGGGGTGGTCTTAAGGACAAATGCATTTTTGGTTCCTTTATTATTAGAATTAGTATTGGTTTGGTTATTTGGTTTGGAGTAGGAAGCCTAATTTTATTTGAAAGTGGAATTCTTATTTCTCAATTTCAACTTCCCCTCATCAATGGCCCTATTATCTAGTTTTGGTGCCATGGTGAAAGTTTCATCAAAGGTCCTGAAGCTTTGGACCCATAAAGTAGACTAGATGTGTTTGATGTAGGCTTGGTCAAAGAGTTGAATCAGCTTAGGTTGGGGTGGAGAGAAGGAGATTTGGTTTAACAGACTTCTTTAATTGGCCACAAAGTCAACAATGGATTTGTAATCAAATTATTGAATGGAGTAGAGATCAGTGATGGAGACTTTCTTATAAACATTTATGGAAAAGTAATCTAAGAAAATTTGAGCTAGTTAGGCAAAAGAAAAGAGGGAGTGCTTTATAATAACACTGTACTAATCTAGTTCTAAACTCGATAGAAATATGGGTAAGGTACAAATAAGGAGATCATAATCATATGAAATCATATAAAATTAATGCCTAAATGCTCTTAGGTGTTTTGGGGGGTCCTCTTTACTCTAAAACTTTAAAAAAATCAAAATTTCCCATTGTGAGGGGTATGGTCGAATGGGGATGAATGGGTGAATAGGTTCATTATAAATTTGGTCATATAATATAATATTATGATCTTAAGAAATATATGACTCCAAAGTAGTCATTTTTTCCATAAACATTTTGACAAGGTCAGTTTGGGGTTGTGCACCCCCATTTTTGTAAGGTGGGTTGTGTTAGGTCTAGGTAGGTGCAACATATGGATAGATAGTAGGGGGTTGAGAAGATATCAGATATTGGTATGTGGTCATGGGTGGTTAGGATGATGACACATATGAATACATGGAGATAGGTGGTTGGTGGAAGGTAGAGGTACATACCTATATGGGTTAGGGACGTAGCTTAGGTTTTGTGTAATGGGTGTTTATTAAGACATTAACATAGATTGGGTAGGAGGTATGGTTGGGTTAGTAGATAGAGGGTAGGTAGTCACTTTTGTACTGATGGGTAGAAGGGTGGAAGGTATGGCAACCACCAAGTTTTGAAATGGAGTGGAGGTAGGTAGATTAGAAATAAGAGGAATGGTGGTGGCACTAGTAGACAATATTCTTATAGTGAGGGAAGTATCAGTTCCTAAAGTTTGGGTTGCTCCTATATTAGGAGGGTTATTATTTAGTGAAGAAGGTGTTTGAGTGTTGTTTGGTTGAGTTGGTTGGTTTTGAATGGTAGCATTGATGGGGTTATTGGTAGAGGATGATGCTTAGCTGACTAAAGGTTGAGTGGAGATGGTGGCTATAGAAGTTTCTCCTATAAGGAGGGATGACATGTCATAGGGTAGGTCAATAAATGGAAACAAAGTAGGGGTATGGTGGGATATGATGTTAAGGTAATGCTGAAAGACTATATGGTTTCTATCCAGAAAGGTGGTGAAGTTTGCATCACCTTAGTTAACCATTTGAGGGATGTTAGGGATCCCATAAGGATGAGGAGAATTCTTCACATCTGATATGTACTCCATGGATGAGGGAGAAAAAGAAGGAGTTGGGACCTAACTTACTTGGTTACTTAGTTGTTGCCTATTCAAAGCCATGAAAGTAAGGAAAAGAAGAAGATATAAAAAATCTCACACATCAAACAAAGAGAAGATAAGAAAAATCAAGGAATCAAAACACACACTATAGCAAATTATATACTAAGGTTCTTTTTAGGTTCTCTTGAGGCTTATGCCTTAAGTTTTAAGAATTGTGTGACTAAACTTAGATTGTAGAGAGGGTACTAAAAAAGAAGTCTTTGGTTAGTTTTAGGTTATGTTTAGGCTCTCAAAGGGATATGTATTAGAAATTAGTACATGGATTAATATTGGGGCCTACCCCCTTACTTCACACACTACATTGATAAGGGTGTCAAGTGCTTATCCAAGATATACTGATTTTCAAAGATTATACTCAACCAGAGAGCTGAGTTAGTTCTCTTTTGGTGATAAAATCCAAGCAAGATAGCTAGAAAATGTGACTATTAGGTAATGAAATCTTAGTCAGGCCTTATACCAATATTTTATGCTTGATTAGGTGTAAGTAGTTTGGTCTTGTGTGTGTGATAAGATTAAAACTATGATTGATTACTTTGCCTTAATTAAGTTATGTGAGATAAAATAAGTAAATAAATAATGGATGCAGTCAATTTTAAGCCAAAAAATAATTTTTTTTTTCATTGTATGAGTAGAAAGATAAGAAGAAGAAGTACCTAGATGCAATTATGAACCCAAGAAAAGACTCAAGGTTCCCACCAAGCATGAAAAAATGTTTTAGATAATTTTTTCTTATGTTATTTAGAAGGAATAGAAAAAAAATTCGAGAAGGGTATGGTAGAAAAACTTGATATGTTGTGTGTGCATTAATCTAGATGGTTGTAGATACTCATCTTTGGCTTGGGAAAAATGACCTATAAATAATAAAGCACTAAAGTAAATGGTTGATTAGTTAGATAGTAGGGTGGATTTCCTAGAAAGCTAAATCTAAGAAGCATGAGCTTCCTTTGAGACTATCAATCCACACTTTTTAAATAATTGAGTTCTAAAAGTGAAAGATAAAGTACTTACATATATCACAAAAGGTACTAAGATTAAGTACAATAAGTTCTTAATAAAATAATAGATGAAATTAACTAATTATAGTAATAAGTAGGTCAATATTAATGCTAAATAGGTTAGATATGGTTCAAAAAATAGGGTAGGGTTTCATGATCAAGTAGAGGGAAAGAAAGTTGGATTTGTTTAAGGTCTGGTGGGTGAAAATAGTTTGATGTTATTTTATCACATAGTGATTGTCGGTGGTTAGGGTAAACATCAGTGGTTGGGATAACTGTCGACAGTTGCGACAGACCATCGGTGGTTACTATGGGTTGGGTCTAGTTAAGAAAAGGTTATTTTGATAAGATTATAGAGTGGAATTATAAGAGATAGGTTTGGCATGAGTTGATTAAAAAATATAAACAAAGTAACTAATTAGCGAGAACATATACTTATCTGACAAAACAAGTAATATGATTGCATATGAACACCAAATCTAGAGGTGAGACCAATATTAAAGACATTCACCATGAAATAATGAGAGCAAAGTTAAACACACCATAACATAGATAAACATTGGAAAACCTCCAAAAGGTAAAAAACCCATAAAAACTATTCATATTAGGAGAAACTAATAAGTACCTAATATAATCTTTCTTCCTCTCAATTCTTTTTTTATTGTATTTTGCAATATAAACTCTTTATTATATAGGAAAGGTAATCTTCCCATTATAAATGACCTTTTTCAACCACCATATTAATGGGTCCAATCTCTTCAAAGATCATTTAATATATTTTATTATTTATTTACATGAGGATAAACTCATGATAAATAATAAAATATATTATTATTTAACTAATATAATTTAATATATTAAGGGTAAATAAATAACACCACTTAACTATTAATTATTCTAATACTCCCCTTCAATGTTAAGTGGGGATACATGGTGATTTTTAGAAAGTACAATATAATGAACTTACACTGCATGAACCATCCACATGATAAGTTTTAAAAGATAAAAATTGAAGGAAACATCCTTCATCATGCCATAGTCACCTTTAAAGGAATTATGCTATGTATACATAGTCACCCAAAGGTATTACACTATTTAACTATAGACACCCCAAAGATATTACACTATATAACCATAATAAAATAGTCACCTTTAAAGGAATTACACTATACAACTATAGGTACCCAAAGGTGTTACACTATGTAACCACAATTACATAGTCACCTTTAAAGGAATTACACTAAACACCCATAGATATCTAAAGATTTTGCACTATGTCCCCATAGGCACCTTTAAAGGAATTACACTATGTTACCCTAAACCACTTAAAGTGATTTTAGGCTATCATGATGATGAGACTACATCCTACAATGAGAATACATCCCAAAATTTCTCATGAATAATCAAACAAAAATATTGGAGTCTTTTATACCATAAATACCTTCATGCTACTATGTGTTGGGTACAATGTACACTTCCACATAAAGTTTATCAAAATCATATAAAGTGATATATTACAATTTTTTAAA
Source organism: Torreya grandis (assembly GCA_037957365.1). NCBI lineage: Eukaryota > Viridiplantae > Streptophyta > Pinopsida > Cupressales > Taxaceae > Torreya > Torreya grandis. Next base: position 2,417,717 of record JARHVA010002635.1, read on the forward strand.
ATTTAAATAAGTATAGAGAGATAAAAAGAAAGACACAACCCACACGGCTATTAAAAAGTGACATTGTCATGCATACTTCCCCTCAATGACAACTTCCATAGGCCCAACATTGAATAAAATTATATAGGCTTTAATTTTTTGGTGTTGCATTGAATTTTTCACCAAATTTATATAATTTTGACTATCACCAAGAAGGTTGGTACAATTAATAACTTCCACATGATGTTCTTCTATCATCCTTCATAGCCACAAGACTTATTTATCAACTTCCACATGAGTGCTCCAAATGATAGCACCTACACCAAAAATAAACACATATCCAAGAGTAGAATCATCATAGTATGGTTATACTAATAATAACCAAATAAATTAGCATAATCAAAATAAAAATAATATAAATTAAAGTTTACAATTTCTTTTATATAAATAGGTATTCGCTTTGATAATTACTAATGATCTAAGTATGGATCCTGAATGAATATGGAAGTAACATCTACATCTTATGAAATATATATCCTATTAATTGTTAGATAAATCAAAATACCAATAAGATATATGTAAATATGGGTTAGTTTTATTGCACATAATTTTTGGATCAAGCTTTAACACAACCTTCAATAAGAATATATGTAAGCTTGCAATCAATCATGTTAAATTTAACAAGCAGGTTATGTGATGCACATACAATAAATTAACTAATAATTTAATACTAAATTAGCCAAATATTACATATATTATTAATAATAATTTATATTATAATTTAGGTCATGAATATTTTTTCTTCCTTTTAAAGTCAACATTACAAGTTTGCATTTTATACTAAACCAAAAAAAAGTTTAGAAAACAAAAATTTTAATGTGTTTTATACTTGATTTTGAAATAAAAAACACATATTCTAGTGATTAAACAACACTATCCACTTTAATTTATTTCAAAACAATTCAAAAACACAAATAATTGTAACAAGGGTGAAAGTTGTAAGTGTTGTAAATGTCATAAATAGTGTCACAAATTGCACTATTTAAATAAATTAATATAAAATAAATAGTATGAGGTTTTAAATAAAATAAATGACCATCACAATATGTCTATAAGGTATAAAAACCTAAATATCGATTGGTCACATGACCACCTTCGATAAAGAATATGACATGTCAAGGGTGTCAAAAGTGTTGCAAGCTTCACATGTGAGATTTTACATGACTAATGACTAGAATTTTCAACTAATTATTTTAAAATAAATTAATTAATTTTTATCATAAAAATATATTGGAATTTATATTTGATTTAAAGACCTTGTATTTATAAATATTTTCCAAAAAAAAAAATAGTAAATTTCCCTTTGTCTAATACAAGACTTCACATGCAAGTTATATGATTTAATTAATTTTGATTTTTAAAAAAAAATCAAAATATTAAATTTATGTAAAATAAATATATCATGATTTAATAAAGAAAAAAATTAAATATATATTTTTAAATCTTTTTGAAAAATAAAAGTCAACACATATGGGACCACCATGTACTTGCATAGAAAATTGACTAATTATAACTCACCCACTAAGCATATTAACACAATAAATGTACTAACTTATGTTTAACCCTTTTCTAACCTAATTTTTATTTTAAAAATAAATAAATAAATCATAGGTAAATACTTTAATAATAAAATGCAAGCATTTATTTAAAATTTGGAAAAAAGATTTTGGATAGCATATGTGGGGTCCATTGCTTGGCTGGAATAAATAAACTAAATAAAAGATTTATTTTTTAAATATTTTTATAAAACTATGTACATACTCATTAAATATTCTTAAATCACCCAATATGTAGATTAATGGGGTAGGGAAAGAAGCAAAGGAGCTTTAGGATCTACAAGAGGTTAAAACAGGGTCTATAAAGCTTGGAACCACCTCCAAATGGCCCTTCAAAGCACATAAAACCTTAAAAATTTGATTTTGAGATCAAAAAAGGCTATTAAAATTTACTAGGTTGCACATGGCACCCATATGAGATTTAAAAAATTCCAAAATTCCTTTTCGTTGCTTCTTAGGGTCTGAAAATGGCTTCAACAGGGTTAGATATTATAGAAAATAGGAAATCAACTTTAAATCTCATAAAATGACTAAGAATTCATGTTTTATGATTTTTATTCTTCTTCCATGGTCATATAAATTGAAGCATGGCACTTGGGAGGAGAGAAAACAAATAAAAAGAGCTATAGGAGACTAAATCAGGCAAAGTAAAGATCAAAATTATTTTGAAATAGCCAAACTAAACAAATGGAATAATCAAATTTGAGATTTACTGCTCAAAATCTAATATTTCACTGATATTTAGCTCACACATGTCAAAAATAGCATTTGGGAAGAGAGAAAAAATTTGAAATCACCTATAGGGATCCAAATTAGGTGATGTAAAAGTCAAAAATACTTAGAAATGGTCAAACTAAGCCAATGGAGTGACCAGAATGGAGATTTACCACACAAATGGTTATTTCTCATGAAGAGAGTATGACTTTGATGTAGATAATGATAGATATATTGAGAATGATCTTTTTTTTTAAAAATAAGACCATACAAGGCCACACAAAAATATGTATGGTCTGATTTGCTCACTTGTTGGCTCACCTTATACTTTTAATTACTTGTAAGTGCTAGATTTATAATTTAGAGAGCTTCAACCACCTTCATATAGATTATTAGTCTAAAAATAAGAAAATCTTAAAAAATTTAATGCTTAAAGAATCATTTTCATCCCATTTTAATATTTTTAGTTAGATCTATGATATGAAAATATGTTTAAAATATAAAAATTACATAGATCTGAGATCTCTAAGCTTCTAAGAGAGAAAAAATTAGAATAACTTACTTCTTACAGCTGAAGAAGCTTGAAAATTTTCATGAACATACCATGGAATGAAAAATGGATGAATCTAGGTTTGAACACAAGCCCAAAACTCTAATCTATAATCTTACCACTTGATCACACATCAACTAGATCTGATACCATGACATAATAAGTAATACAATTGCATACAAATACCAGATCTAGATGTGATACCAATAGCAAAGACATTCACCATGAAATAATGAGAGCAAAGTTGAACACACCATAACATCAATATACATGGGAAAACCTTCAAGAGGTAAAAAACCCATAAAAATTATTCAGATTATGAAAAACTAACAATACCTAATTTAGTCTTTCTTTCTCTCATTTCTTTTTTCATTACATTTTACAATATAAACTTTTTATTATATAGGCAAGGTAATATACCCATTATAAATGACCTTTTCCAACCACCACATTAATGGGTCCAACCTCTCTAAAGGTCATTTAATATATTTTATTATGTATTTACATGAAGATAAACTCATGGTAAATAATAAAATATATTATATTTTAACCAATGTAATTTAATATATTAAGGGTACATAAATAACACCACTTAGCCATTAATTGTTCTAATATTTGCTTGTTGATTGCTGATCTAAAGAGGGTTGAAGGTTTTATTAGTAAAATTTGAAGAAATTTAGATAAAGTAACAATACTTGACTATTGGCCTATGAGTGGTAGCACTTCATATCTCTATTGCACTAGCTAGTTTTTTAGTTCACTAGAAGAACACCTGTAAAAGGAAGTACTGATGCAAGAGGCTATAGCTTTGGATACGATAGATTGATTGATTCTAGATCTAAATTCACCCTCTCTTCCTCTCTCCTTATATTAATGAAGGAGAGGTGAAACAATATGTTAACAAGAGGTTCAACATTTAATTTTAATCTAGTTTTCACATGCATTGGTTTGCACATAAATTAAATGAGATAAATATAAAAAAGAAAGTTGGAGTTGATTAAATTCTAATTTTTAAGGTGGTAGAAACCTGACCATCAATAGTTAGGCCTAATCGATGATGGTTAGGGTGACCATCATTGATCAAGGGTTAAAGGTAAAGTTTGGTCAAGGTGGGTTAGTGAGCTAGTTATCTAATTAGCTAACTTAACTCATGTTTGCATTCGAAGGGTTACGGGAGAGTTCTTAGGGGGTCTCGAGGTAGTCTAGGGGCATTTTGACATTAAGAGCCATTATGTGTAGTTTTATAGTGTCTACAAGGATAATGCCCTCAAGGTTTGGATATAGCCAAAATAAGGTATTTTAGGCTTCAATATATACCTTATGTATTAATAGATAGTGTTATTTTTAGAAAGGACCTTGATGGGGTACTCTTTATATGCATAGATGATGACCAAGTGACCAAACTCATAGAGTAGTTCCATGATGGACCTTCAGGAGGCCATTTTTAAATTAAAACCACCATAGTAAAGGTAATTAATTTTAGTTATTATAGGCCCAACCTTTTAAAATATGCTCATGCATGGATTAGAAAATGCTAGAAGTGTGCCCTCTTTACAAAAAAGCAAAAACTAGCAGCCCTTCCACATAATCATATTTAGGTAAATAAACCATTCATACAATGGGGGTTATACTTCATAGGGATGATCAATCCACTATAAATTTCAAGGCATAAATGGATGCTCACTGTAACAGACTACTTCACTAGGTGAGTAGAGGTCATTGCTTTGAAGAAGGCTAGTGAAGGTGTAGTCTTGGATTTCTATAACAATTTTGTGACTAGATTTGGTGTCCCAACCACCATAAATTTTGATAATATATTGGCATTCCTTGGTATGAGGATTAGCAAATGATATATTAATCTAAGCATCTATCTCATCACCTCTTCCAACTACTATCCTCAAGGAAATGGACTGGAAAAGTCCACAAACAAGATTTTTATGAGGATCATCAGGAAGACCATGGAAAAATATTAGAGAACATGACACACCAAGCTAAATATGGCCTTGTGGCTGATAGGTTAACTCATAAAACTACAATTAGTAATTCTCCATATGTTATTATGTATGGAAGGGAAGCCAATTTGATTATCTCCTTTGAACTACCTTCATTAGAATTATCCCATCAACTTGAGTTGTTGATGGTATAACTCATGGAGATAGAAGAGACCAGGGACCTTGCTATGAAAAATTTGGAATCACATCAAGATCAGATCAAGAAGGCTTTTGACAAAAGAGCTACAACAAGGATCTTTGAGGAAGGGGACCTAGTCCTCAAATGGGACTCAAATAAAGCCAAACTAGACAACCATACCAAGTTTAAAAACTTGTGGAGTGTTCCTTATTAGATCCATGGATGAAAATAACATAATGATTTTCATCTTGCCCAATTGGATGGAGAGGTAATACCCATCCCAATCAATGGAATTCATTTGAAGCTCTGTTATTAGAAAAGTATTACATCCATTATAACATGTTATACATAGCAAAATAGCTTTTTGCTTTCCTTGAAGCGCCTTGTGTGCTTTGATTTTATGTTATATTACTCTTTTTTTCAAATTAATCTAGGCATTTTTTTGTGTTTTGTTTCTTTTGATCCATGTTGCTTCAATATAGGTTCAACATTGTTGTAGAAGCTAATGACTCTATACCCAATGGAATAGATAATACAATGGTATAGGTTCTCAAAGTATAATGGACATGTTTCCTTATGAGTCATCAAAGATGTTGGCCTTTTTTGGTGCACATATGAAGCTCTAGCATGATTTGATAAAGCACATAGGAAAAACAAGTAAGTAGTTTGCTGAGGCTAGATCTCACACATGTGGATGAGTTAAGAAAAATTGGTTATATGGGTTCATCCACTTTTGTTCCAAGATCATACATGCTAGATCTCAGGTCCTATACCAAAGTGAAAATGAATTTATGCATGTGAAAATTTTTCTCTTTAGTTAGTTTTCACTAAGCTTCCCATACTTAGCCAAAAGATATCAACTTTCACCAATATGTCACAATGGAATAGATATGGACTAGTCAGCTTGGGCATTTAATATCTTCACCTAGAAAGCTCTTAGGACTAGTGGATTAAATGGGTTTATCCTTTTTGACCTTAGGAACATCCCCTAAAATTTTGAGGCCTCCATGACTTTTGATCTTCAAGTTATGAGACTTTAAAAATAGAGATACAACATGAAATGTTTATGCCAACATCAAATTTAAGGACAAAATGAGATAATCCTATTGAGATTAAATTTTATGGTCATACAACTATTAATAATGATCATGCAAACATCATTCAACAAGAGTAAAGATGTCAACTTTAATACCATGAACTAGTTGTTAGTTTTCAAAGAGTGGGTCCCAGTAGATCAATGGTCCACATTACATCATACATTTAGATCTAACAGTGAGTGATAGCCAAAGATTTGATGAATTTCAAAGGAGAATACACACACACACACACACACACACACACACACACACACACACACACACACACACACACACACACACACACACACACACACACACACGGCAACTGTCAAGGATGCATTTGACTGGTAGGATATCAATGATCTTTGGGTCTTCATACAAATTGAAATTGAAAAAGTAAGTTGAGTCAACTTGTTAATGAGCCAAGTCAGTTTTCAACAACTAATTAGATTAAAGATAGGCCCATGATTCTCAATGAAGGTTGGGAAGATATTTTTGACCATGAAACATAGGGTTTTGTAGGGGCTTTCAATGTCATTGGATCTGGTTCTAATACTATAAAGTGGTCTATTTGATGTAGTGAGATGCAAGGAGCACATATGGATCACCATTAAGGTTTAAATATGGACCTCTAGTTCATATTTTTGCTCAAACAGAGTTGTTTTTGAAATAGTGTTTGCATTTTAGGAGAATATATGTATGTATATAAGGTTTTTAGTTCCTATTGAGAAATGGTAGGTTTGTTTAAACCTATTATAGTACATAGAAGTGCTTATATCTATGGGTCTGTACTGATATAGAAACTATATGAAAACCAATAGCCTTAAATTGGTTTTCCACCTATAGGTAGACCTATGATCTTGATATGAAGATAGAGGTGCAATTAATGTGAAAGGTCTTCAATCCTCATCATGACCATAGTCTCAATAAGTAACCACCTAAAAGGTAATGAGCCATGATTTGGTTAGATCTATGAGTATGAGGTTTTTTATTCAAGTGAGATTTGGTGTGAAGGATCAAAAAAAAGTTTTAGTATTGAGAACTATGGCTGGGAAAATTTAATGCATCCTTAAAGCCTTTGGGGACCTTCTCACTCAACAAGCCATATACAACATTCAACTTGATCAAAAGGCTGGTAATTTTTCTATTGGATAAGGAGTAAAAAGGTGGTGACTTAAGATTATTTAATAACTTGGGATAGGTGATCTTTTTTTTATGGCATGCTCACTCATTCTTTCAGGCTACCTCTCTTCTTTTATATATCATGGTCTCATGCCCTTTGAGGGGGTTCTCAAATTTTTAGAATTTAGTATTTTTTATTTTTGAGATAAGAAAACTCATAAATAATCTTGAAAGAGTGTGCTCATTTGATAAGGTTAAACTCTATCAAAATATTATAAGAATTACATTTTGAAGAAATAGGATCAACTCTTTGGTTATCTCTTATCTTTAATCAGTGTTTAGCATGCTTGTGTATGGTAAATTTATGGAGATTCTTCCTAGTTTATTATCTTTATAGTTACCTCTTTGAAGGTGTTTTCAAGCTCACTTGTAGGCCTAGATTAGTGTTCTATTTATAACCTCCTCCATGAAATATTTATGTAATTAGTGAGATTGAGTAAGTCATAGTTTTCCTTTCGCCAATATAGTGTGTGTTCAAACTTATGTGAGTGTCCATTCAACTTTGGTGCATCACCCTTTTAGATTTCTTAGGAACCCTTATCATATTTATAACCATTTTCTCATGAAACATTATTCTTAGGTGAGCATAAAGAGGAAGTTGACCTTCTCTAGAGGTTCAATCCCAACATAGGTTACCCATAGCCTAGGATTATCCCAATATTCTAGTTTAGTTAGAAAGAGCCTAAAAAACCCTCTCCAAGGGTGAAAATTAAGCTTATAACATTACCATTTGTCATTTTTTGAACTATCATGCTATTATAGACACCTTAGTCCATACCTTTTTCCATTTTTGAGTGAGGTTGGTTTGTTAATTCACACTCGACAATGTTGTTTTCCCTTTTATGCACCTTTTTCCATTGTTGTGTGAGATAAGGATTGTTACTGCTAACCCATCATTGTTGTTTTACCATTTTGTTTCTAATTTTTCCATTTATATTTTGATTACCATACTTTTTTACATCTATATTTGGTTTGATTTTATGAGTTTGCTTTTCTTACTTAAGCTTTACTTTTTTGATTTTTTCAGTCTTTAGTAACCTTGGCTTTTTAGTTACCTGATTTACTCTTATTTTTGACTTGGTAATTTAGTCTAACATAACACTTGTCACCCCATCTTTCCAAATTTACAAGTATTCCCCATCCTCATAGCACCCATTATCTTATCTTTTTTATGTTTATTTGTTTTTGCTCTTTAGTTTTGTATTTTTGGGTTTGTCAAAATCAATCTCTGTACCCTACACAATCAAAACTAATAACATATCAGACAACCATCTAGTGATAAAGGTAAGTCAAGGTACACTTCATATTTAATTTTAATTCATTTAATTTTTTAGTCATTTCCTTTTCAATTATTTACTTTTTTGGCATTTACTTTTAGTTATTTTTGCTTTAAAATACTACAAATATTTTCTTAGCATCAATGTTATGTGTTCTTATGTTATTTCTCAAAGCACCATCCCTTTTGCACCTTAGTGACATGTGATGAGATTAGAGTAGGGCATATGTATACACATAGTATTTTTAACTTTGATCAAATATAGATGCTTTACATCTTAAAAGAACCTGTTGAGACTTAATCTCTCTAAGTGCATGCCTTAAAGAGTGAACCAAGAAAGGGGTGGGTAGACCATTAGTACTTCATAATATTTCTGTCCCTTATTACCACATTATTACCAATCTAACCAACTCCTAAAACCAATCCTTGAGCTATTACTCCTCCCTTGTACACTCCACTTTTTTTCCTCTTTTCATCCTTTTTTCCTCACCTAAATCCTTTTTTCAGTCAGTTATACTAGGTCAACTAGGTCAAACCTATAAAATTTTGGGATATTTTCACTTAGGAATTAGGTTAGCCTTTGACTGACCTAGCTCATGACTTAGTGAATAATTTTCTATAATTTTACAAGGTTTAATGGGTCAACCCTATGAGTTGACATTTTTGAAAGGGTTTAGGGAAAGATCTATCTATACATACAAGATCATTTCATCAGTATGTCAAAATGAAATAAATAGTTATTATTAGCTTGTGATTTTTTATAATTTGCTCTTCCACCATTCTACTTGAGGAGTCTTATCTTAAGGTTTCTACTTGGATAATCTAGACTTGTGGATAAGTCTTAAATACTTTGGCCTTTCTTAGTGATCCTCACAAACCAAAATAACCTCTTATCAAGCCCCATTGGCCAAAGGAGAGATTGATTCTTCATGGGTTCACATTTAGGTAAGTAGTTTCTAACTTTGGTCCTCTCTCCAGTAGATATAAGTAATATAAGTACTATTTTTGAATAATATTGCTCTTCATATTCCATGTATTAGGGTCTTACTCATACTTAGCTTAATTAAGATAATATTATACATGTTTTGATTATTTACTAAACCCTCATGTTGTGACACAATATTTGGTGAGAACTATATTATATTTACTTTTCTTTTTATTAGTTTAGGTGCAATATTAAAATCTAGGACCCCCTTAGGGTTATTTCATGATTATGTTAGACTCAAGGATTTAGAACCCTCCTTATCATGGTGTATTATGATAAATGATCCCCTAATCAGGTCTATAAAATCCCCATATTATTTTTTCTCATATTTAACAAATGTATTCCCAATCTAAAGTGTAGGTACTCTCTATCTTCTTTGAGCCAGGATTGATTTGTAAACACATTGCATTTTTGATTGCATACAAGTAGCTAAAATTTTTCTCATTCACTATCTAGAGAGTCTTAAGAATTGAATCAAGATTTAAAACTATTTAATTATTCTTTATTTATACCTAAACTAATATTATACATCATAATTTAGACCCTTCAAACATCCCACACCTACAACCTTACCCTTCTTACATGATTAGGCCATCTTCACTAGCTTTTACATACTGACTGATTAGTGAAGGTTTGTAGAATCACTTTCAAGTAGATATGTGAAAATTTAATGATTTTAGGAGATGAAACAAGCCTCAAACCATCTCCTTAAATTATTTTTAAGTTGTGACCAAGTTTTTTACTTCATCTCTTGCTCAAGACAATGAAAACTTGCAGTTGCTAGAGGTGTTCATACACTGTCCACACAGAATAATACCTTAGTAGAAGCCTCCTCTAAGTGAGAAATATAAATAAAGTATTTTATAAGTTATTAAAATGTTTTTTCATTCATTTTACCTTTAAAATTTCCAATCAAATTCTTATTAGGGTTGTAGGGAGGTTTAAGAGTGTCCAGGACTCTTAACAGTGGTTCATAGAGGTTAGGGCCTAAACCTTTGAACCAATTCCACCAATCCATTGTATAAAATTCCCCCCACCTATCCTAAATTTTTTATTTCCCCATGAAAACGTTAAGTATATTTGTGATATTATGAAGTTGCCTCTCGAGTAAGAAGTATGCATTCTAAGTAGTCTTTAGGTATCTTTAGGCCAAAATGACTAGCTATGGCATCTCTCCTACAAACCAACATGGCCCACACATATAAAAAACCTAATTAAAAATCCCATGAAGGTTTGAGGTGTCCTCTAATATTTTTTTTTCTATAACCTTTCAATAACATTGTCTTAATGGAGGTGCTAGACCAACATGTCTAACTATAGGGTTATTGAGTTTTAACTTGGAGCTAGAGTTTTGGGGCATCTAACCACTATTCTCATCATGAAAATAATCCATGAGGGCCCTTTGGGTATCTTTGTTGGCTTTAAAAATCCATTTTACTTATTTTTCATGTATATAGTCCTTTATTTAGACACTAAGGTCTATCTTCAAGACTAACTAGTCATGAAGGCCCTTGAGGGTGGCAATTTTGAGGTTATTTTGGAACTTTGGGACCCATTCTCTCTTATTAAACCCATGGTACATGTAAATACTTATTTATTATTTATTTACAAGATTAAAAAAGATTCATCAAGTGTGATTCATATAATATGTCCCATGCACATGCCATTTAATAAGTTATTTGAGTGTTCATAAGCCCTAGTAAGACCATTACAACCATTTTATAGCTTAACTATTTCATTTGAATGTATTTGGATGTGTAATTCTATTGTTGGCTACCATTTAAGGTTTAAGAAGGGTTTTGTAGGTCCACCATCTTAACTATGGTTCATACAATACAAAAATCCAAGATAGAACTTATTGTTATGGATATCTAGTCTACCAACCCCTTTATCTCTCATAAATAGATTAGAGTCTCATGTAAAGTGTGTGTGGAGATATGAGTGTTGGAAGGTGTTCTTCAAACTCTATGATATACAGTTTGAGCAAGCTAAATTCTTAGCATTCATTCATAAAGCTGGGCCCCTTAACCCCTCTCATTCTTTTATGAATTTTGAGTCCACAAGGGTACTAAATTTTTCTTAAGAACCCTAGTCCTAGGTCCCTCTACAGTGAAAGGTATGATTGTTTGAAAGTATAAATTGACATGTCTACTTAGAAAAATGGAGCTTGAGAGAGGGATAAAACCCAAAAAGACTATTTCATTACATTCCTCTACCTAAAATTCCTTCTCTAGGCTCTTAAACATCTTCCCACACATACCACATTGTAATGAACTTGCTTGAAGGTCTAGACTTGCTATTGAGTTGGAGGTAGGGTCTTGTACCAAGATGAGCCTTTAGGTCTTTTAAGGCTAGATTAGATGTTAGAACCTTAGATCCTATATGGATGTATCTATGTATTTTATGGGATATAAAATCTCCTTCAACTCAACCTCTACCTTTTTCACATATTACCATCTATATGATTAGATCACTCACTAGCACATACTCTCTCTTGTGGCTTACCTTAAGCATCACTTCTTAGTGCATTAGCCTGAAGAAATTGACATGGAAACTTGGGAAGTATTATTTTCTCTTTATAGTACTAGGATCAATATTCAAAAATAAATTTTCAAATCATGATTATATCCATAAGTCTCATCCCCTCTAGTTCTACCAACAAGTTCTAGTTACACAGTCACACATAAGGGTTGTGTTGAATTGAATATGAAATTTAGACTAGGTAGCCACCTTTAGACTGATGCCACCATCATGTGAATCCTTAGGGTTTTTTATTAATTATTCTCTATAATACTCCACTCTCATGTTTTATGTTCATTATCACTCTCTTTAGCTCTATAACTTCTCATTCTAGGCAACCCTAACTGACTGTATGTGTTCAATTTAGTCGAAAACATACTCTTACATATTCCTTTGCCTTTGATGAGATAACCTCAATGTTTTACTCTTTCTCTTAGTATTCATTTTCTTCCTTCATTTGAATATATTATCTCATATCTAGGTTAGGGTGTAGACTTAAGACTTGTCAATAGTACTATAGGTATTGATCCATGCATATTGACTATATATAGGTCTATTAAATAGACCCTAAGTTATAAAAGAGATTCCATTTACATAATTAAGGTCCCCATATCCTTTTTTTATGATTGAATCCACCTTCTCAAGACATACATCTACCAAGCCACAACCCTTTCTTATTCTCAGGGCTTATCTGTATATAGTGAGTTTGAAGGACTTTACTAAGGTGGGCTTAGGTTATTCCTAAGATAGTTATTTAGCATCTCAATAGGGTTAATGACTACATACATTCATTTATTTATGGAATTTATGGTTCTTGATAACCTTATAGAGTTTTTAGGCATTGATCCCATGACTTGGACTTGGGTAGGGGGTGATGACCTGAGGTTGATGACTATATGGTCATATAGACCTTGAAATTAGAATGTAGTTCTTGTAATTGAGGTGAAATGATAGTGAAAAGGTTGTCAAATGGTAGAGGATATTTGAGGGATTTAAATTAACTTTGAGATCACAATCAAGATGACTTATAAGGATTCTATACATCTCTATACATATACATAAAAGAACATACAACTTTGGAGACCATAAATGAGGCATAAACCTAAGACTTTCCAAAAACCTCAACTTTTGTTAAATAACCTTAATATCTACTAAATAAGATTGTGAAAGTGTTTGAGGGTATATTGGTAGTTCTTATTCCTATGGGGGCTTATGATGAAGTTTGAAAACCTTGAAATAAGGACACATTGATATGAATACAACACTCTATGTTATGTTTTTACTATGTTTTGATAACCTTTAGGCCACCATTATGCAATATACTACCTTCTCCTACAATGGAACTCAAACATGTAGGTAGTCTTCACTTGGAGGGACCATTTGAGATAGTTATAGGTCTATGTGATGTTCAACTTTAAACCAAAGAGGCATGAATAACTTCAAAACACTCTATTGAACCTTCAATATTGGTCACCTTTAGGTGTATACACTGAATATTCATTTTCACCAATGCAACCTTATCTGTAGACTATAAATATTGGTAGTTTGGACATTTATCACCTCTATATTTCCAAATGTGTGAACCAAATGTTGAGGAGGCCATGAAAATTCTCTATACTACTTGAATAATTAGTAATAATCTTAGTTTGATAAAAAAACAAAAAACTCAATTAAACTATTCTCCTTCTTCTACCCTGTGTAGATGAGGATGGTCAATAGGTCACTCAAATTCTTAGTGAAATGTTCATATAGCTCAAAAGAATAACTCCAAAATAATTTCCCATGATTATAAGGTCATCAAGTCCACTTTCTTTGGCCAAGAGCTTAGACCCTCTCTCTCTCTCTCTCTCTCTCTCTCTCTCTCTCTCTCTCTCTCTCTCCTCTCCTCTCTCTCTCTCTCTCATCTCTCTCTCTCTCTCTCTCTCTCTCTCTCTCTCTCATCTCTCTCTCTCTCTCGTATGGACCGAGCACAAACTTGAAGTGCCTCCAAAGTATACAAATGAGATTAGTGGGGAGATTGGATCAATTTTTGGCTCTTTGGGCCCTAGAAAAACTTTGGTTTCTTTAATATATGCCTATAGTGAACTCCCCTTGTAGACCCCTTACTCCACTTGAACTAATATGTATTATATGGATTTGTATCACTCAAAAAGCTTTTAAAACCTATAAATTCCCTATGTTTTCTCATGTTTCAGACCAAAAACCACTATTGGTAAGAAAGAGGAGGGAAAATAGGGGTTAGGTGATGTATGAAAGTTCATAATATGAATTGGGGAGTTGAAAAGGCACATTTTTGACATGTGTGGGGCCCATTTAGTGGAAATTAGGTGTGTTGACTTGTGAGAAGGACCTCATTAGTGTATGAAATGATTTGGGTATGGATTAATGCAATTCATAAAGGGCTCTTGAAGATGTAAATGGTGGTTTTAGTGGCCTTTCAAGGTCAACTAGTATCATATTAAGGTCAAATATTTGCCTTTTAGACCACATACATGACTTTAAGAGGGGATTTTAAATGAATACCATTTCAATACATTATAAAAATACCTTATAACCTACTAAATACTTCAATTAGGCTCCCATGATCCTATATAACATTCATAAGACTTAAGATTAAGCCATACCCTTGAATACTTTGAATACATTAGAAAGGTTCATGATGACTCATTAGCTACATCATTCAATCATCTCCAAGATGGCACTTTTGAGATTTTGAAATCATTTTAAAGACTATTATGGACCTTAAAACATCCTCAAACACTATGAAGGCACTTGACACAAGTTGAAATAGTGAGTATGGATAAATACTATATGCTTCATGACATGCCAAGATAATGGACCTACTACATTTGATATGAAAACCGGTAACCTTATTTTGGACTATCCTAGCTCATCAAGAGGTATAAAAATTATGTAGTTCAATGGTAGGATAGGGTGATCAGGGCTTAAGTTGACCCCTTTCTAGTCTTGATGGTATAAATTGGTTGACATTTCTTATGAATCAATTGGCTTGACAGGCTTGCTAGTCAAGAGAATCTAGAACATCTTTGCTTAACACTCATGGCTAGATAAAACTCATTGACTACACAATAAATTTCAATAATACCTTGCAGCCCTTGAGGACCAAAAAAAAACAAGACACAAAACAAGAGACAAGAAAAAAAGACACACAATATTAAGTAAATAGGACAAACCAACAACTAACAAGAATGTGCAACAACACTTAGAGGAAAGGAACTAGATACTATGTATAAGAGGACTTGGTGATTTTAATAACAATACTTGAGGAACATCCCATTGACAAGGGTAGTTATTTACTCACTACTCAATTTGGATAATTAGAAATCATTTCTCTCCTTGAAATTAATTATGATGTATGTCCCACTCCAAATATTATAAAATTTTAAATGCTTACCTAGCTTAGCATGGTATTCATCCCAATTAAGTACAATGTCACCTTATTGAAAGGTCTTAGATGAGGTTCTATTGTCAAATGATATTTTAAACTAGTCTTAATTATACCACATGGCATGCATGGATATATATCTTATCTCTTATAAATCCCTCAACTCATTCATCCTCACTTCCATTACATCACTCTCTATGAGCTCAAGTTGGTGTGCAAGTTCCAAGGCTGGTAGCTCAAGTGAAATGGGTAGTTGTAATTCTTTGCAATAAATAAGGAGATAATTTGAGTGACATTAGAGTTCTTATGAGTAATTATATCTTCCCACAAGCTAGTCCTTAACTTGGTGTTCCACTCCCTTTGATTATCCTCTATTGTCCTTTTTATGATCCTAATCAAGTTCTTATTGGTGGAATCTAATAGTCCATTACCCTATGGATAGTAGTTAGATGAATACTTGAGATATATTTTATTATTAAGGGCCCATTCACACACATTTTTACTATTGAAGGATAATGCATTGTCTGATATAATGGAGGTGACCCCAAACCTAGTCATTAGGCTATCATAGAACTCCAAAATTGAGTTCTCATTTGCCTCCTTGAGTTTAGGTGCCTCCACCCACCTAGTAAATTAGTTAGTAGATGTTAAAACCCACTTATTCCAAATAATATATGTGGGGTGAATCATACTTATTATTTGGAGAATAAATTAGATAGTAAATTTGCATAATATATTTATCTATATTCATGCATTATGCACTTAGTTTGTCACATATATGTATATTTTATCCTATCTCCATGACTTGTAATAGGTTATAATATGAATATAATCCACTTTTGGTGCCAAGTATGAGAATAATATGAATAGTCATAAATTTTAAATATATATATATATATACACACACATAATTGTATTTGTATGAAGAATAGAGTTCCACCTTTGAAGAGATCAATAGAGACTATGTGGGTTATGGTTACCCACTATGTTTCTTACTTTATTCCTTGCACACATTCTCATGTATAATGTTATGCCTAATTTATATCTGATTTAATATAAATAATCTTTAAATGTTAATGAATTACTAATTATTCTTACTTATTACTTAACTCAAAATAATTCTTCACTATGATTCTGTTTTCTAACCTTATGTATGAATATTATGAACTATAAGTTTAACCTAGTTATCCTCATCTTTAACATGTTATAATTATTCAATAAATTATTCTAATAATAGTGTGGTGAGCATGGAAACACTCCTTTTGGAGGAAACTATTCTAAGATGGTTACCAGGGTAGAGAGACATTGAGATATGGTTAGACCAAAAAGTATGTAATTTCATAGAAGAAGAATCCAAATGGACTGGTCTTACCATACAAGAAATCATTCAAGAGAATATATATGGAGATATTTATGAAATATTTTGGTATGAGTTGCCTAAATTACTAGATAATTGGTTATCATGGTTGGAATACCTTTTATTTAACCTAAGAACAAAAGAAACAATCATCTGGATTGAAGAAAAGGTAGACCAATTGTAGAAATTAAAAAATGACTAGATGAAGGCAATAGATTATTAGGTTGTTACCACTATAGATTTATACATAATCAATTTTGTGGTAAAAGGATACATATATTTCAAATCTATGTAAGACTTATTTATCAGAGGAATTAGATGGAATTTTTTGCAGTGACTACCTCTCCTTGTGAAGATGTTGGTTGTGGACAAGGCTATGGTGTCTACTCTAGCCAATATGGAGTAGTTGCATTAGGAATATGGGGTTGTGTATGAAATCTAAATGAAATATGAGTACATTAGTAGATAAGGATTGAACCTAAATATAGGATGGAGACATGAGGGAAGAAGAGTTAGAATAAAAGTCTAGAATCATAATGTGAACTATGACAAAAAATAGATAGAATAAATAGAAGAATACCTAGGTAGATGTGAGTATAGGTAAGAGTATTAGTAAATTGGGTTATGAATGATTAATAATATGTGATGAGTGAGATGAGTGATATGAAGAATAAAGGATGAATAAATAAAATGATGAATTATGGTAAACAAAAATAAGTGATGAAGGACAAGATAAAGAAGAGATGTTTGAAGAAGAAGGTGAGAATAGTGTAGGAGTAGAGCAGTTAGATGATAGATGTAGTGTGGATTTATAAGAATAGGTATTATCAAAAGAATGAGATGAAGAATTCAATAAATAATTATAATGCATTCATAAATTCATCAAAGGTTCAAACATAGAATAAGTCATAGGAAATAATTATTCACTAGAAGAGCATAGGTCCCCATAGTCAAATTTCTTATATTCTAGTAGAAGTTTTCAACGAGGCAAACAAGAAGACAATAATTGCGAAGGTCCATTTTTAGAGAAAGTGAATCATTGGGTAAATAATTTACATATCATCAATTCAAAAGGATTTAATGGCCATAGGGCTTGTTGAAACCAAGCAAAGAAAATAACAAAACACAAAAGAAAAAGTGCACACATTGACTCTCCTAGTGCAAAGATAAGTCTTAGTAGTATGCAGGTAGGATCACCTAGAATATAGCCTCATCTTGTAATAGTTTCACAACAAATTCCATCAACACCAATTTACATAATGGGTCATATAACATGATTTATAAACCTAACAATCTATGATGGGTTTATAGACCCTAAACAATACCTGCTAACCTGTATAATGAGATGGCAAGCTAAGGGAATTACTAATGAAGTTAACCAAAGAGATATTTAGTAGGGGAATTAATCAAAATATCACTTAAGTTAATATACCATAGATAAATTCAATAATAAACTCTAAAATATGTTAAGGAATGGATCATCATAGAGTTTATGATAAAGAAATGTATAAGTTAGACTATTCAAGACTTAAAGGAGATAAGGAAAAAGTCAGGAGAATAAGTATATAACTATGATCAAATATTCTTTGATGTTATGAATAAGGTTTAATTTTCCTTAATAAACAAAGATAAATTTTCATGGTTCATCAAAGCACTGCATTCTAGAATCAAGTTTGCCACTATGCATACTCAATATGATACTAAATTAGATGCTAGAGTTATTGCCCTATGAGTAGAGTAGATTGAAGACTATGGGGAAGATCCTATCATAAATTCCAAAATTTAAAACACATTACAATATTTTTATGAATATAATGGAACAATATCATGAAGTAGATAAACCTAAGTTGAATTTGTGGTGTATAGAGTGTAGGAAAGAAGGACATCATAGGAATGATTATCCTAGGATCAAGACAACATTATATGAAATATTTTGAGTAATAGGGCATGCTAAAATGTATTTCCATATCCTATAATAGTATGTTAAGAACCCATATAATTTTTATTAAATTTTTTATAAGTTGCATGATCATGATGAAAATAATTGTAGGATTTGTAAGATATTAAGGAATACATCACCAAAAACATATTCATTATTGTTATTTAATAAGTGTCCTTAATGAAGCATGTGATTCCAAGCTCAGAGGTCAATAAAGGTTTTGAAACCCAAGTAGGTCCATAATGGATTCCTAGTTCACCATAATACCAACCTTAAGGTCTAGACTAGTTAGACCCCTCCTTCACTGAGTTGGACACCACTATATCCATAATACCAGCATGCATCATGCATCAATATAAAATGAGTTAAACCCCACCAATTATGAAATAAAAATTAAAAATTAGAGATAATACCCAATAAAATTAGCATTAGAACACAACATAGCAATAAAGAGGGTATAGAGGAGGTTATCAGTCTAACAAAGGAGGATATAGAGGATAGTATAAAGGAGGTTACCGAGGGGGCAGAGGAAATAACTATTAATGGCCTCCTTTTTAATGATATCTATGTGGAAAGTATAATCATGTGCAATGAAATTACCCATTTAATCCTTAAAGATAGTCTTACTATTCATACTAAAGAATATATGACTAACATGAGATAAAAGACTATCCTGTCTTGGAAAAGAAAAGAAAAGATAAGGATATCAGGAATGTGAATATGGTGAATATGCAATCAAAGGAGCTTGAATTATTGAATGTTATTAACATGACATTAGCATATAGAAATAGGTTTGCCTCCTCTTGAAATACCTCAACATCAGGGAATCTAAAAAATCAAAATAGGACAAATATCCAAACCCAGCTATAGAAAAGTGGCTCATATATGAAGCTATGTAGATGTTGAAAAATATTCAACACCAAGACACTAATAAAGGAGATGATACATAAATAGATTCCTAAGTGTATTGATATATCATGTACATTATGTATTAGGATGGATTTTTCACTACACTGATAGATCTACTAAAACTTTTAAGCACATTGCAAAATGAATACATCTCTCATAATATCACAAAATTACTACATAATATATTGGAGTGCACATAGTGTGGACAATAAAAGAAAAAAATATTATGTAGTACATCAAAAACAAAGAATCCCTGTGCTATAGATGCATGAATTTACATTGAGGTTATAAGCTATGAAATTTCAAATGTTGTCTTTGATTTTGGCAACATATTCATTATGATTCATAGGTCTACATGGGAGGCTATTGGATGAATATTTATAAGATACAAAACTCGTAACTCTAATCTGAGATGACTATAAATGAGTTGAGCCCATTGGTAGATTAGAAGAAGTTGAGATCAAACTTTTAGAATTGACCCTATGAGGTGAATTTAAAGTCATCAATATGGAAGACAACAACAAAACATTACCCTACACTAATTGGAAAGAAATAAGATTATGTTGGTCAAATGACTATCAATACTATGAAAAATAAATTAGAGGCACACCAAGGAGATAAGGTTATTGTCATTCTTTTGAATAGGGTGCAAAAACCTTACATCATTTTAGCTAAATCAGATTCTCCATATGTCATGCAAGAAACTAGATGGATGTAGGTGAATTTTGAAGCAAACCCAAAATCTCTATGTGCGGTCAAGTGAAGCTTATTGTATGAGCATTCTAAACCTCATATATAATCATTAATACTCAACAATTGAAGAAATATTAATAATATAGGACCAAACTAGTAGTTAATCAATTGTTGGCAATCTAGTTTGTCATAGAATATTGTGCATTTATGTCTACAAAATCCCCTACTCATTTAGAAGTTAACTTCCTCTATCAAGTAGATGATCATATGCAAGATTATAAAGATATGAGTAGAGAAGTCACTATGCCTTGGAAAATAGATTTATTTTTTAGTGGAGACTCAAACACACACCTACTCAATTGGTCCTAAGGTGATCATGAACTCTAACTTATGAGAATGGTATTTGCACATGAAAGACAACTTCTTATGTACTATGCAACTAAGGATATTAATTAGTTCATTCTATGCTTACAAGTTCATATACCTACCATCAGCTAGCATGTTAGTGCTCTGAATTATGTATGAAAGGAGTTATAGTGACATGGTGGGAAATTCATAGAAATGATTAGCTCAAGTGGGATGATGCATGCAAGCTCATGATTAGCAGGTTCTAACTCTTACAATTCATCAAAAGCAATTGGCCTTTCTTCCAAGAAGGTTAGTATCTTAAAATTTATATTCCTAAATTTTTTGAAGTCTATATTTATGAACATGTGGTACCAAACTATCAAGTTCACATCTTTCATTATACACTTGATTCATTACCATCAACATGGTATATGCATCAAGATCACATAAGGGAGACAAATTATTACGTGTAGGTGCATAACAACTTTATATAGACATTTTTTTAAGATGAAAACCCTCTGGTTCACAATGTACTACTAAAAATCAAACATTTCTTATGCCATGGGTGCATATAATATTTAAACATAATGATGGAATCCACTTCATAGAAGAATGTAGCTTCTAATCTCAATTAGGCATTACAAAGATATAAAGCTACCAAAAAAGAAGAGTAATCTCTTACGTAGCCATGACACTGAATATAATATGAAGAATAGAACATTGAAGATTTTGATTATGATGATGATATCAATTTGATTGATTTATTTGAACTTGAATAGCTAATAAAACTAATAAAGGACACTTGTATATAGCCTACTGAAGAAGACAAGGTGTGCAGCATACAAATTTTAGAATATTAATGGAAATGGATGATACAATAATTTGTTTATGACGAAAAATGTAAGATTTACTAGTAGCCCATTAAAAATCATATAGAAAACATTGAAACTAAGGATGTTCCCAAATTGGTGCATATAGGTGATTATTGGATAGAAGCTAAAGTTTTTAAAGCTATGCAACTCTTCTAGGATTATCAAGATGTCTTTCCCACTAAATTTTTAGAGGTCTGAGGAGTTGATCCATCTCTAGGATAAATTTATATCAAACTCAAGGAGAGTGCATGAACCCATAAATAAATTACCATACAAGTTGAATCCAAACATGAAGTTGAAATTAAAGGTTAAACTTGATAGAATGCAAGATGCATGTATAATCTATCTTATAGAAAAGGAAAATTAGGGTAAGTCTCATGGTAATAAAGCCTCAGAAAATAGGTTAGATAAGATTATGTGGGGATTATCACATTTTGAATGATGCATGTGTAAATGATCCATTTTGAGTTCCCTTCATATATGAAGTTTTAGAATCTATTATAGGACATGAAGTCTACACTTTCACATATGTTTTCAGTGGCTATCATCAAATACCTATCATAGAGTAAGACAGAGATAAAATAACTTTTGCAATGGAATGGGGATCCTTTGTGTACAAGGTAATGCCTTTTGGCCTCAAAAATGCACCCACAATTTTCTCTTGTGAAATGGTGATTGCATTCAAGTACTTTATTCATGACTTTATAGAAGTCTATCTCGATGTTTGGGCAATTTTTTCCTTGTTTAAAGAACATTTGTATAACTACACCTCATGTTAAAACATTGTTGATCTCTTTGTGTTGCTATGAATTTAAATAAATGTCTATTATTTACACCTTTTAGTATCTTACTAGGTCATGTAGTATGTAGTGAAGGCATTTTAGTAGACTAGGCCAAATTATAGTCATTCAAAGTATGCCTCCACTAGTCATCTCCATGGAAGTGTGATATTTTATAGGCCATATAGGGTAATATCACAAGTTTATCAAAGGTTATACAGTCATCTTATCTCTATTGGAATCCTTATTATGCAAATGTGTAAAGTTTTTCTAGACTTCAAAGTGCCAAACATAATCGAGTTGAAGTAGAGACTAGTTATTCTGCCCATCCTCATATTTATAGATTGGAGAAAGACATTTCACATGCACTTTGATGCCTCAATTATCATAGTTGGTGTTGGATTACATAGCCAGGTGATGGTGGACTCAACCATCCCATTCATTTTACAAGATGGAAATTATCTAATGCATAAAATAACTATACAATAATTGAAAGAGAAGTATTGGCTATAGTGTTCACACTATAGAAATTTTGACACTATCTTCTTTTGAAACCATTCAAAGTTTTCATGGATCAAAAATCTATTCACTACTTAGTCAACAAGCTAATGCTGAGAGGACACATATCTAGGTGATTGGTGTCATTTCAGCCTTTAGGAGTTATAATTTTGCATTAATGTCAAGCCAAGTAGATAAAACATGGGGCTAGACCATCTTAGTTGTATTCCTAATGGTGAAGAACTAGAAGAATTATAAGAAGACTCTCATGATGCTCATCTCTTTTTCATTTATATGATTCCTAATTTTTTTGAGCAATCACCAACTTCCTCAAATAAGTATTTTCCCCTGTACATTATCAAAAAAGAGACAAGAATCAATTTATCACCAGATCTTTGCCATACACCATCATCAATGGGATTCTATATCATTTGGGGAAGGAAAAATTACTACACAAGGTTGTTATGGAACATGAAGGACCTAAATACTTGTAAGAGGTACACCAGGGAGTATTAGGAGGAAATTTTGTTGGAGAAGCTACTTCTATGAAGTTATTATAGAGTGGATTATGGTGGCCAATTATTTTTTAGGATACACACAGAGTAGTACAACACTATGATGTACGTCAACATATGGGCCAACCACTAAAAAAAATATGAAATGCATTTACAGCCTTTGTTAGCTAAGCAAATTTTTAAACAATGGGGCATTGACTTTATCAAACCCACCTATCCACCAAACAAACATAGCAAAGTAAGGTATATTATCACTCTGACTGACTACTTTACCAAATGGGTTAAAGTTACTATGGAACCTAGCTATGGTGTGAAGGATACATCAAAGTTTCTCTATGAGAACATTATTACAAGGTTTGGATATCCCATAAAACTCATTAGTGATCAAGGGACACACTTCCTGAATAATAGTATTAAGGATCTTACTAAGGAATTTATGATTTTTCATCATAAAAGAATTGTGTACCATCCACAAGTAAATGTCCAAGCTAAAGCTTCCAACAAATTATTGGGATAAATGTTGACAAATATCTATGATGTGAAGATGGATGATTGAGAAGATCACACATATCATACACACTATAAGAGAGCCATGGGTTTTATGCCATTCTAGTTGGTCTATGGGCTTGAATTAGTTATGCCAATGGAATACTTAGTATCTAGTATATGCATTACAATGGTCATGAGATTAGCGGATCATAAGTCTCTCACCAACAGACTTCTCAAACTGAATAGGATAGATGAGTATATATGTAGAGCATTGTGGATGCATAAAATTCATAAGTAGAGCCAAAAATCATGGCATGATCAAAATTTTTGCCATAAATACTTTCATAAATATAAACTAGTCTCATTATATGACAGTCATTTTAGAGCATTTCCAAGCAAGTTACAAATTTGATGGAGAAGGCCTTATGTTATACATGAACTATTATAGTAAAGAACCATGGTTTTATGATATCTTCAAGGAACCATTTTAGTAGGATGGGTGAATGGTTGTAGGTTTAAGACCTACTACCAATAGTTGATTTGATATTATCATGCTAAGTGAGTGGGTGTTGAGTAGCACCAAGTAGATTAGGATTTCTCATTTATGCATGCTTTTTGTTTCTTTTTTGTCTGTGTGTTTGTAAATGATCTCTTTACTACCATTTAAGAACCAAGATACCAAGCATAGCATGTACCAACCATGCATAGAATAATCCATGTGTACCATCATGGATGTCAGTAGGATTGAATGTAAAAAATTAAGTTTGAAAAAAGTATAGACAATTCACATCAACAAGATCTCCACTATATAATGGTCATCTACCAGAAGTAAATGCCAGATCCAAGGTTTGATTGACTTAATCTTCAATAAATTAGAAACCCATCAACATCATCCACTCATACCCTTGTATTAGCAACAAAGAATATAAAAATGTATATCCACACATGTACCAATGAATAACTATCTTAATTTATATATTGGATAAGATTTACCACATCAACCATTGCATTCATGTTGAGTGGATATCTAAGCATAAAATTTATGTAGAATCTAATAAGTGTGAAATATATAAAGGCCAAGTTTGATAACCAATTCAACATTTAATTCTTGCACACATTTTTGTGACCTATAAATTCAAATAATCAAGATAGTCTTATTGTGCAAAGATCCACTCGAATTTCAAGTTCATCATTTAGAAAACATGGATACATCATGACTCATCAGAGGACTGACTGATGCACAAAAAGAAGTAATAGGCACTAATATGGCTCTTAGGTAGACCAAGTTCAATGATCAAGAGCCATTCAACTTACTTTGAGTAGTATAACTAAATTTTTTCACCTAAACCCCATTAATGCTACATAATTGCTCACTCTCATAGCCCCCATTGCTTCTAAAACATAGATATCAAGTACCTACTTTGAATTATAACATTTGGAAACTTGGTGGAGATTTTACAAGCACTAATTCACTAATACAATGATGATAATATCTTCTTTATCCTAGATATCACCATTATCATTAATATAGAAGTCATGCCTCAAGCTTTGGGTATGCCTACACAAGGAGACTCCCTATCTCTATACAAGATAAGAAATCCACCCATACTCTAGGAAGTCCATGATTTGTATGTCTATGGATCAAGAGGGATCTTAATTGAGGAAATAAATGATGATCTAGTACACATCCTTATTAAATGTACATAAAGAGGTTTTGGTAGATGGCCAAGTCTATGAACCAATTCCAAAAGGAGTCATGGACATCATGCACTACATGATCCACAAGAATGATAAATTCAACTATTCAGATTACTTCATCCAATATTTTCTCACAAACATTAATAAGTGTCACACATTTTACATTTTAGTACCAATTCCTTATCTTATTTCTCTACTTCACACAGTAAAAGTCCTTGAAAGGAGAAGTGCACCCTAACATAGATTATTAGATAACACTATAATTTCCCAACCTCATCTAGACACTTGGGAATGAAGCCCTAGCACATGATTGCAAATTCAAATCATGGTGGGAGGAGTGTCTAGAACTGATTAATACACATCCCCAAGTTCCACTAGACATCATATAGTATTTGGGTCAGCATGAAACTATCACTTTTCTATCAAAGGGTGTATTCATACACATTCATGAGTTGCCATAGTCTCCATTCACATTACTTCCATTTTTTATCACCATGGATATGGTATAGGCATAAATTTCCTAATAGAAAGCTTTTTCATATAGGTTTGAAACTCTCTACATGCCATACTACCTTGTGAATCCATCCTTGCATCATAAAAAAATAGTGAAATCCACTAGTTTATATCAATAAAAGGGAAATTACAGGATTTCCATAGAGCATCATTTTACATCCCCTTCTTTGAAGCACAAGACATGAATCATAACAACTTGGTTAGATGAATTAAAGGTACCCTATATCACAAGCTCATGTGACTTTCCATATATGGGTATAGATGAATAAGAAGTCTACCAAGTAATAATTGCCAACATGGCTGGAGACTTCTACAATAAATAAGAAGAGAAGGAATTCTTCTTCTAGAAGGCTATATGCATGGTTCAAGTGCATAAGTAGGTTCCTCAAAAAATATGGGTGGACCTTGCATCTTGCCTGACATCCATTATCATTGATACCATATGAGAAGTGGAGTAGCTATAGTGATGGATTGACTTTTGCTAGCCACATCCTATTCCTACCTTCATAATTGAGGATATATTTACACCCATTCTATAAATCCCACCATAATCACTTGTGTGTAGAAATTAAACAAGGTAGGAGGCTAGGGTATCCCCTACACCTAAAGAGTGCACATTTAGATGACTAGATACCATTAGGAAACACAACCTACCCCTTCATATACTTCACCACCACTTAAATGCATGTTGGTCACCCTTAGACAGAATAAGGCACATGTTTCTAGCTCATAAGCCTAACCAAGTGATTCACCACTATCACCACATGCATAGGAGATTAAAGAGATCACACCCAAGCAAGCCACTATAGAATAATAACATGCCTCAAGGGATGAAGCATTGCGCATAGCATAGCAATGAGTAAGGAGGAGAAAAAGTGATAAAAGGAGCAAGCTCAACAATAAAAATCCATTTAACAAACTAAATAAGTTGAGTCCATAGAAAAAGCCAAGTATGTAAATTTTGATCAATAAAAGGTCATAAATGTGGCTAAGAAGGCCTAAAAATCTATTGATGCAACCCAAAAAGAATAAGAGGAGAAAGAACAAAATTAAAAGAAAACTGAGCTCACTGTCAAGAATAAGGTAGAGGAAGAAGAATGCTAGAAACAAGATGTAATATCCCAAGGACAATAGGAAATGGAATCTACCAAGTGTGTACAACAGTAAGTAGAGGAAACTATAAAGAAAAATAAGGAAGAAGAAGATGAATCCCTACACCAATAATAGGCATAGGCATAGGCACAAGTATAGGCATAGGAATAGGTTATAAAGGAATAAGCTAATCCTACAGCCCTAGTAGAACATAAGAAAGAATAAGAATGTGCATATAAGTTATAGGCTGAGGAAGAATAAGAAAAGTAGAAAACTACATAAAATTTTTTGAAAAAGAAAGCATGGGAGGAGGAAGATGTAAAAATAAAGAAGGATATGTTATGTAACAACTCAATCTAGTATCAAAGGCCATGGTTCATTAGTAACAAGCTCCAGAGTAGCCATAGGTATAAGTAGAGTATCCAACACAACAAGAAGCACTAGCTATAACTCAAACAAGTCCTCAGCTCCTAGAGTTGCCATTGGGAGGAGTTTGTCTTTAGGATGTTCCATATATTGTTTCTAAATGTACCACTTTTTATATCCCACTTGCCACAAAGCCACATCTAGACCCTTGATCAATTTAAGCACATTAGACACACTCCCACTCAAGTAAGAAGCTTCCTTGGATGTCTCCAAGCTCCCACTGAATAAATAATTGGAGGGCACATCAGCATTTCAAGAATCCATTGCATAAAAGGCCACATCTTTAGAGATAGATATGGATCAATCCAAGGTGGAAAATGTCAAGTTGAAGGCTTTCCTTCATGAATCTATAAAGATGATCTAGGTACCTACCTAGTGTTAGTCACTTAAGTAATCAAGGACCAAGTCATGTTTGACCAATTTAGACTCAAAAATTTGGTCTCTAAGTTAACTAAGGACTAGTCTAAAGCCTATAAACTCTACATAGTTAGCACATTGGGCCATTATGTGAAGACCAAGTCTACCATACTCATCACCTTACTGGAAGAGTACCATGGCATGATATACATTATTGCACTACAAGAACAATAGGTCATGTGTAACTTGTTAGACTAGAAATAGTAAATGGATGACTCTTTCTCCAATTCTAGCATAGACTTCACCGTGGCTATAATTTCCAAGACAAATATGGGTAGCCACACTACCTTAGTAGATGAGAATGATGGATCACTATAGGATTTTCTCAATGTTTGAGATAACATGTATGATAACATTATCAATTGGTAGAGTTAGCTTCTATGTAGTTCATTCATAAGTCTCCAAGCTCAACATCATGAAAAAAACCTAGATAAAATGAGTGGTAAGATCTATATAAGGGTTA